>JAANSP010000672.1:0-19256 GCA_036850745.1 Homidia socia | reverse complement strand
GCTCAAGTCCTACAAACAGGGATCCACGTTATTGCTCCCTGGACATGTTATTTACGCGAAAACAGAAATAAAAGTGAAGTGAAAAATTGAGAAAGCAACGCCACACTACACTGCTCCTCTCCCTACCCCACGATAAATGAATATAAAAAATAGTAATAATGGATGCTTCAAGTTTGGGCAACACGTTGATACAACTGTATGATCACTCCAGCACATGGCCATCTGTTTCAATTCTCTACTTCAGTCCAACAGATCATTTCAGGTGTTCACAATAATGAGATCCTCCATCATCAAATGATTACTCGACATCCGATAATCCGATTCTGCGCATCCAATGAATCAATTAACCGAGTCGGGGATAAATGATGACGCTCATACAGAAGGTCTAATTGACTTTGTGCATTTTCTGACTGGAGTGCTGACTGGAGTATTTTTCCATTTCATTTTTGTGACACGCAGGCTATGCATGTATTATTTGCAACCTAAGAAAGTCGAGCTAGCTTAATTGCCATCAATCAAGAGGAGAACATCAAAAGACGGATGAAATTAAAAAGAAAGAACATGTCATATCACACATGAGCAAACCAGCACTACCAAATCAAGAAAAACCCCCCAAAGTAAAATGATTTGCAGCAGCTCAGTAGTAACAGCAGCATATGTAGATAGGTATATTTAATATCAATTTGGCTTGGCTAAATAGAGTAAATGAAGACGGCGGCCACTTTTCAGAGTAATTTTCGTAATGATGAGTGTGACGAGAGAGAGAGAGAGGGAGTGTGTCTTTCTTGAGACTTTTTTTCCTCTGTCATGCTAATGCCAATAAGAAAGTTGGTTACAGTCTTGCTTTTTGCAAAACTGTTTCTCAAGGAAAAAGGGAGAAGGAGACAAGTTGTCGTTATAAAGAATAAAACGGGAAGAAAAGAGAGAGAGAGAAAGAAAGAAAATTGAAGTGAGTGACTTTCCAATTCAATTATTCACGTCTTCTTGTCTAAATTGCTTGCGAGTTACTTGTTTCCTCTCTCTCTCGCTCTGCTAAGATGTATTTTGGGAAAGAGAGAAAAGCGAAGCTAATGTGCTCTTGGCACGAACGCTTTTGTGTGCACAGTCAAAAAGAAAAAGTGCATCCTCACATCAGCCTATTTATGTTTTGAGACAAGCTAAAGACACCGCCACTGCTGGTCTTGTTGGTTTGTTGGTTCACTATCATAACACATTTTACTCGTGTTGAATTTGAGCAAAGTAGATGGCACCACTCTCAATCGAAACTAGCTCAAGTGCCATCCATTTCCCCTTTTTCTCATGCTTTCTTCCAACGCATCATTACGAATTAATAACAAGCTGTGGATGGAAATACATGAGGAAGCACACGAATCGTTTATGCAAGCCTATTTATGAAGGTGTGCAAAAGAAGGATCATCTCTACATTTTTTATGGAAAATGATCTCATTCCGAGTGGGAAAATACAGTAATCCTCTCTGCTTCCAATCATGGCATTATTATGAAAATAAACAAACATCTTGACTGTTTCTGAAGTCTTCTTTGATCTTCCCATTCACATTTTGCCTGGAGAAATTAAGCAAGATTGGATTCGTCAGCCTTCCCACGTCATCATTTATTCAACATCATCAATTTATACTACTTGATTGTAATGACGATGAGCTGAAGTCATGGCTTATGAAATGGTTTAAATGTTATGAAAATAAACAAACATCTTGACTGTTTCTGAAGTCGTCTTTGATCTTCCCATTCACATTTTGCCTGGAGAAATTAAGCAAGATTGGATTTATCAGCTTTCCCACGTCATCATTTATTCAACATCATCAATTTATGCTACTTGATTGTAATGACGATGAGCTTAAGTCATGACTTATGAAATGGTTTAAATGTTCAATGCAATTAAAGACAAGCAGTAAGAAGAAAGGTGTGGAACTACGAGCGAAACTACTTTTGAACGCGTCACTCAACTAATGTGAGTGTCGCATGTCTCTATGCTACCGGTGTGTCTTTTGAATGCAAAACAAGACAAGCAGTAAGAAGAAAGGTGTGGAACTACGAGCGAAACTACTTTTGAACGCGTCACTCAACTAATGTGAGTGTCGCATGTCTCTATGCTACCGGTGTGTCTATACCTTACATGGTGTCAAACTGGTCAGTGTTAAAATGAAGAATTATTTAATCTTTAATTAAATTATCGTCTTCCATCATCATGTTTGAGGTAATTTAAATTCGTTAAAAGTTGTGTGGCGATCTAAAAATTCCATCCAAAAAATTGAATGCCACTTTGTGCACCTTTACTCTCCTTTTTTGTAAATAGGGCTGATATGGACAGAGCTGATAAAGGATATCGAAATATGGGAGGACCTTACGGGGCTTCCGCTGCAAATTATTATACGCTGAGACCTGAAACGCCATTCCAGCTGCTCAGTAGAAACATTTCGGTTGGGATTGAACGAGAAAAAAGTAAGACTTGTTTGGATTGTTTAAAGTTTGGAATATCGCATTTTAGTTCGGTGAAGTAATCTGAAACGGAATAATAAAAAATTTTTGCACGAGTTTAGCCAAGCCCCTGACTGTTGGTGGTCTCCGTATTCACATTCAAAAATCATTCGAAAAGTCGCTCCATCCACCCAGCAAAGACTTTCGCAAGCCAAAGCCTAATCCATTCGAAAGAAAGTCGAAAGCTATGCCCAGCACAAACATGTACTCGTCAGGAAGACAGCAAGACTCGCAATTTGATCTTCCGCAACTAAGCCGTCGCGATCTTTTCCGTGGCACTAAGCCGGTGCCCCTCCTACTTTTGCCAATGTACCAGCAGAAGAAGCAGGCTCAACTTCAGAAACGACGAAAACCGCGACAACAAGTTCAAACGCCTTACATGTCTCCAAGTGAATACATGGCGAGGAAACGAAGTGTTCAGTTTCAGATTCGATCTGGAGCTGCCCATCGCCCGTCTGCTGCAGGTCTGTACACGAGGGAGAGTATCGACTCGCTCAAAACTGTTTTGGGCTCCCTGCAGGAGGCAAATACGAGGAAGAGTGTGGTCAGGATTGGTGGGAAATCGGAACAAGCTCACCCGGAGGACATCATCGCCGTCGCCCCTCCCCGAACAAATGAGGAGGAGGAGGAAGAAGAACCGGACGATGAGGGGAAGGTGGTAGGTTTGGAAGAGAACCAGGAGGGTGGAACAAAATCGGGCAAAATTCGCTTTGAAATTCCGGACGCGCCTAGTGACCACTCCAAGGACCCTACTGCAGGAATTAAAATTAAGCAAAGGCGACCTACATCTGTGAGAACAACCAGATTCACTGTTGTTCAGCATGAAGACGATGATGACAAAGATCAGAATAGGTCGGCGAAGATCAGGGCTCGGCGACCCACATCTCGAGCTGGATCAATAGCATCTGTGAAAACTGGAAAGACGCCACGCTTTGACGCACTTCCTGAAAATGCTTTAAGGGACAGAAGGGCATCAGAAAAAATTCGCGGTAGAAGGCCAACGCCCGTAAGAGGGAGTCCAGCGCTTGCCTACTTTCCACAAGCAGGCGCAAATCAGTACGGAGAGGATTCGCAAATGTACGGTACCCTTCCTGGAAGGGGCGAAGCTGGATTTTACCCGAAAGGATTCGTTCCCGAAGTAGGACTGTTTCCTAGCATGTTCAGAGGACGGTACAGTCAAAAAATACGGCAAAGGAACAAAACGCCAAAGGCAAATGAAGCTGCACAGGAATTAAAAAAGTCCACCCTTTCAATCAAAAGCAACCATCGTCAAGATACCGTTGCATCTGGGGAGTTGACGTTGTCAGGAAGTAACAGAGGAGATTTGAATGAATCGAGGATTATTGAGGACGAGGAGGAGGAGCCAGGAACGGGGCTGATGAGAATTCGAAAGCGTCACAACATGACCAGAGTCCTCACCCCGCCTTTCTCACGTAACGAAAAATCCAGTTCCTTGACTGTGCTGGACTTTAGGAACTCCATGTTTTACAAAAGAGGCAAGTCCACTAGTACGCGACAGCCGGAGAAGGAAAATCCAAGGGAGCTGACAAGTACGCTTAACACTAACTTGGCTAAAGGAATGGACAAATTGAAAAATTAAAAGTGCGTAAATAAACGGAGATAACAATAATAATTCTGAAAGCCACATGCCGTCTGAAAGTCTTGATGTCCAAATAAAATTGTCGCAACCTCCAACATCAATCATCAATAATGCATAGCTTTTAATATAATACGTTGATGGATTAGCAAAAGATAAAAATGGCGAGGCGAGGTTTCTACATGCAGTGCAGTATGTAGAAATATAACATGTTCCATTATTTATTTCACTCTCATGTAACGCTCACCTCATAATTCTGACAACCGACCACGTTTTTCAAGAGTAAAGCTGTAAAAATAGCACGTGTAAATCATCACAGTAATAAAAACTTTTTAGTGTGTTTTATTGTGTTTACGAGGGCAAGCAGGACGTTTCAAGAAAGTTTTTGAAATACATGAGCTGCTGTAGTAGATCTTTCACCACGAACCGTGTTCTAGGTGGGTAGGGAAGCTCTTTTGTGGATGACGGTAGTATTGGGATGACGCGTTTTTAGTTTAGATGATAGTACTGCTGATAGTGTCTTGATTCATGATGATTTGATGATGGCGATGATGGAGACGCAAAACGCGCAGCAAAACAGGTAGACAATGCAAAGCGGAAATAGTTTCTTTGAACTGTAAAAAGGTGCTTACACGTCAAAATCTGCTTTCAAAAATTCTCAAAAAGAGCCATGGCGTTGTTTTTCTCTTTTGACAACATACTCCAGCTCTGCCATGCCACTTCAATCAATAATGCCGCTTGAAGCGCAGCTATGAATAAACATTATAATGTATTGTGTGAATGAAACAAGACCCTTTTCTGGCTGGACAAGTGAGCAAGTTGAGCAAGTAGAAGTCTACATTGTAGACCAGCCCGACCACTTATTGTCTTGAATGCTGTCTTGAAATCAAGTCGGGAACCAGTCAAAGGAAATGGAACTTTTACAACAGCAGGGCAGGATTGCTTGAATGAGAACCCTTACGTGGAGATTCTAAGAAGAAGACGAAGAAAGAAGTGCACATTCAACTCTGATGTATTTTTTTCTCATTTTCCACTTGAAAAGGCGAAGCCTTAGAAGGCTGCTCGCGCCATCAAAAGCGTATTTTGCGACAACTTTTCATTTTTATTGCAATTATTAGACTTGATCCGCTTTCTTTGAAAAAAGGGCCATGTGAATAAAAGATTATTATTTCATGAGTTTAGGCAGTTAGAAAAGGGAGTTGCGTGTCTGCTACGAGTAAAAGTATCAGCAATGCAATCTCATGTTGGTTGATGGTAAAGCGAATGCTGCACAAAGCAAATTATTATGTGCAAAGTTTTCACACGCACATTCACTCGTGTTTACTGTTGTTGCGTAGTAGACCAGCATGTTCAATGGCTTTTGCCATTGATCAAGATGACTTTGAAGATTGCAGTACTCGATAAGAAGGAGGCACGAGCAAATGGACAAGTTACGCGTTACACGCACGTCTTACGCATATCTGCTCCTCAATAAAACAACTGCGTGTAGTGATGGCTTGAAAAGATATGGCAAGGAGAACACACACAACACACAGGCCAATACTCGCGAGTCTTGAAAGAACACTGAGCAAATCAAATTCCTCCTCTTTATCAAATATTCATCACATTTACGTCTACTTTTTAAAATCCNAAAATCCGCTTAGCGGCAATAGCACCACTTACTAGATTCCCTTTCCTCCGCCAGCTTCTCCAGCAACAGGAGATACTCACTTGGCTACATTTTTTCCCAAGATTCGTTCTGTATGCAAAACATTATTCATCATCCTTTTCCTCTTAATTTTATAATTCCGTTCTTTTTATCGCCATCAACCAGGCGGCAGCAACTTATTTGCATGTTGGGAGCCTCTACACATGCCTGTTGGAAAGACAACTCGACAGAGGAAGGGAAAAGTGAAAACATTTCTCGCAAGTTATTGCACTACACACAACCAGTTAAGAAGAGAAACAGTTAAGGCTGTCGTCTACAAGAGTTTTTTTTTCATTGAAGCAAAAGTCGTTTGTTTACTTTCACTTTTCTCCTCCTCTTGCTCTCTTCTTCTTATCTGCAAGGAGACATGCGAGTTGAGCAATACATTGTGTTGGTAATGGGTATGCAGAATAGTTTGTGAGAGGATAAAGTCCACTCTGCTCACTCCTGTTCTGTTGCTCTCTCCAGTCAACTCGATTGGCTAGACATTGCCATCCGTTTTATCCTTGCATGATTTTTGCAGAAAAACTTGCTTTCTCTCTCCGAAAAGTGGTGGGAGCATTCATATACAACGTGCAAGCTTCAAAACAGAAAAGTGCGCATTACGAGCATCATATTCCGGGCTTCACTATTCCCGCAACCTGTTAGGAAAGTGGCTCCATGAAGAACAAGTGCTGCATACGCTAAACACTTTACATACAATAGCCTCAATTCTCCTCGGCTTACATTTTTACTCTTTTATGCGCTTGTGTGTACATGTAGCCCGAAAATACTATTTCAAGGAAAAACTTTTTTTCTTTTGCATTTAAGCAACGTAGTATAGTCGGTGGTGGTGAGTGGCAAGAGCAAAGAGCTCAACAGAAAAAAAAACTTTTTTTGAACAAAGTTTAAATATTGAACGAGCACACACTCGTCGTCACATGCACAGAGAGAGACCAACAACAACAACTTTTTGGTCGGTTCGTTTACTTCAATTTCGCTGCTGCAGAAAAGAAACAGGACAATGTTTTGCCTTTTTCTCTTTTCAAGTCTTGTAATGTCGCTGCCAAGTATAACAACAGGGCCAAAAACTCTGAACGATGTCTGCCTGTGAGCTTCTGAGAAATAAAACTGCTATATTTTAATTTTTTTATATATTCCTGTCCGCTTTCCTTACTTTTATTCTTTTTTGTTATTTCCCGTCTGCCACTTTTCTCAATTTTTATTTTTTGGGAAAAATGTTAACATTTTTTAACAAGTTTGTTTGAGCAACTTTTAAAAGTAGTAATTTACGTTAGAATGTGCTGTTTAGCTCTCTTGTTCAACCAAAGGGGAATGAAGGAAACTGCTTCTGTTCGTGTTTTGTGACATTTCATCAGTCAAACTGCTTATCATCATACATTATTTACTTGACAGTAACAAATAATATTGATGCTAACCCTGCTCTTTTCACTTGTCATTTCTTCCATTTTCTTTTTGCAGCATTGAGCATGTTTACTGTTGTTTTTTCGTGAACTGTTTTCACTTTTCATAAGTTTTCCTATTCCACACCGACATGTTGAACATGTTTTGTTGTGTAAACGATCATCACGATGTAACGGATCTGCAAAACTTTTGCTGAAACTCAAGTTTTTCCATTTCTTTTTGCGTGGTACAACAGTATACGATCCAAATAAACATGTGTTTGTTATGATACGATTGACACGTCAGAAAGTTGTTGGTTGCGGCGCTTTGTAAAGGGAGAATAAAAAGTGCGCATAAGAGAGTTTCCTGTACTCGAAAATGAGGAGACGAGGCTTCTCCACAAAACTGAAATAATTGACAAATTGAATGCAAACAGCTTGCTGCACTTAAGTTGATCCAAGAATTATAAAATGTAATTTAGAAAACAGCAAGTTGTTTAGTCAGGCTTGACATGAGTTTCTGTAGCAAATTGGCATGTTTGTGCAAAATAACCGTACAAGTGTCATTTCAAGTTTGACGGAGAGTGATTGAATTTTGTGTAGGCGATAAAACATACATCCATCCACCTTGTTTCCCAATCAGCAAAAGTAACTAACCCTTTGATCAACTTATCCTTTAATCTCACTAAAACTCAGCACCTAAATCGTCAGTCATCCAGATTTTTTAATACCGTCAAGTTTCGCTGCTTTACAGAATAGCTTATTTAAGTACAGGTTATTTTATCAGCCCTTGTTTGCAGTAGAAATTAAATCTGAACCACTCTCCTGCTAACGTTACTTACAATGCTGGGTTCTCAAATTTGAAAGGAAATTAAAATGAAAAGTAAACAGTTTGTCAAGTTACGGTGGGAGAAGTACACGTACACAGCAGCTAGCGTTTCATTATTCAGTTGAGTCAGTTGAGTCAGAGAGAATTGTCCATTCATCCAAGCCAAGTTGAAGTAAAAGCATGTAGCAGGGACCGTCTTCCATTTTGGAGAATCCGCCTAAGAATTTAATTACGTAATTGCAGTAGTAGTAAGCTAGTACTATATCAGATATAGGTACAAACATACATATATATTATGGCATAAGCAGGTATATACTAGAAAAAATATAAGAGCCGTCTGCAGCGTCTATCCGCGCAATTATTGAGACTGCACGACATAACTTGGCAAGGTACTCACTCGTCCACATTTTCTCTCGTCGAATCGCATCGCTCAGCTCACATTTCAGTTCAGTAAGCAAATAAAAAGGGTTTTAATTTGACAAAAGAGGAAAAAGAAGACTATAACCATTGTCATTGCTGCAGTTTCTATTGTCTACCTTTCTTTTGTCCGTCTTCCTCTTTATTCTCCTCCCCTCTCTCCACAACGGAGACAAGTAGAGAACGCGATGACAATGTCGACAACGGCAACAACGGACTGACTTTCCTTTTTCGTCTTAGCTTTCTGAGATGGCAAAGACTTGTGCGGTAAAAAGACCAAATTCTACTGAAAGCTGGAAGAAGAAAGAAAGCAAGAGAGAAAGAGAGAGAGAGAGTTTATTGTAAGAAGACGTATGAAAGAAAGTGGGTTGTGTATGTGCTCAACTCACTCATTGTCAGTTACGTTGTATTATTTGTATGTAGGTATAGGTAGGCAAGTGTAGTACGTGGCGCAGATACATTCCTCGTCGTCCTCGTCGTCATCATCATTATCATTACACAACGACATCATTATTTCCATTGTGCTGCTAGCAAACCAGTACACTGCAGTATAAATAGTGATCTTGGTCTTCCGCGCTGATGATAATGCCATTGAACTGGTTCATAACGATGTGGTTCTGATGATGATGATTTTGTCGATGAGAATAAGGATAGAGTGGTGCAGAAGAAGAGAAGGAGATCGGGCTTGCATTGTCCCGTCGAGTAGATTTCAGTACTTTTAGCATATCAGTAGTGAATAGTGTTCGTTAGCTCTTGTCGCGCCAATTGTTAGACGCATCCAACGAATGGAGTGGAATATATTAGATGGCAGAATGAAAGGCATGGATCTTTCCATTAAACTTTATTCTCATTATTTTCCTCTTTCCACGTGCAATAAATCTTGGCTCAAACACATCATCATCATCATCAAACAACCAGTAAAGCCATAGCATCTCCGCTGTTGCCAGCGACAAGCATTGAGCTGCGGCAGTAAATACATATTTTAGCTGTTGCTGTAATGATGATGAAATAGGATTGCTGACAGAAACGAGAGAAGAAAATGTGTGAAATCCGTACGTATTTTACGTTTTATCTACTAGTCTGTAGTACTGCTGCTCCTTTCACTGCGCCCTATTGTTTTTCGGCTGGATGCCTAACAATGAAATTGGGAAAATTAACGCAGAAATACTTTCCAGAGATTCGTAGTAATGGTTTGTATGGCTTTGTTCTACCATTTCATTGATTATGTGACTACATAGTTTTTCCCTAGTTCCTTCCATGCCATTGCACAAATGACTATTTTTTACACCTATCCATTTCCTCACTTTTTAATTTCCTTTTTCTATTTTTAACCAGCCCTGCTGGTGACAAACATGGTTATTGGAAATGGAACTGACAGACGGAATTGGTGCAGCAGCAGCAGCACAAGACGAGTCTTGTGAGCTTCAAAGCGACGAAATGACGCGGCAAAAAGATGTACAAATCTAGGAACCAACTCATTTATTTAATTGACGCCGCTCTGTGTTCAGCTCCAACAGTATCGCTCCCTGTATGTACATTTTTGCTCCACCATCGAGGCTCAATTCGTCCTCATACAAGCCAACATGAAGTTGGTTGCTTCAGTCATTATTTTTTGAAACAAAAGACGGAAATGGGGAAGAGAGGCAGGAGCAGACACACAGAACGAGAATAAAAGGAGCAGAGGATTATTTATGGCCTTGTTTTTAGCTAGCTTGGAAAACTCACATGTCAGCTATCTTTCCAACTAAAACTCAAATTATAAACGAGTGATGCACTACTACTCGCATGCAACACTAAACTGGATAGAGTTCTATTTATATAAAGCTTTATAGCAAAGCAGCAGACCTGCAGACAAGCAGCGCATGAAATGCCTCCTACTATTCTCTCATCATCTTGCTTTTAACGTCGACTACGCTGGTACGACGATGACGATGATGAAACCTGCCCCAGTTTCGCAACCCTCATCCTCATCATCGCCGTAATCATCACCATCATTCAGTGATAATCATCATCACGTGTGCATCTGCCTGTGCCTTTACCTCTGTGTGCCTAGCTGGCGTGTTTTATTGCTCACAGAGAGATGTACTGAGGCGACGGTGGAAACTCCAAATTCATATGCCTACCCAAATCTACACCCACAGAAAATGCAAACATTTTGTGCAAAATACAACAACACGCAAACCACAGCTGTATAAATGAACCCGCTTGTTACTGCTGCTGTTATTATTAGTATTTGCCATCGAAAAGAATCATTATTACGAAATGTTCGTCTTCACAAAGGAAAAAAGTTATGGCTCCGTAGCATTATTTATTTCGCTTTTAATAACAACCTTGGACGGACGGACGGAATTATTGGAATTAAAGTTGGTGTATGTGTGTGCAAACTCTCTCAGTTATTTATTTGGATTTTTTCTTTGCCCACACGTATTACCATTTTACCATTTTCCCGTGTGCAAGAAAAAGAGAGCCGTGTTTATGATGACTTGTACTGTGGCAATAAGGGACTGCTGCTGCTGTTGAAATAATAATTAATATTGCTTTGATGTGAAATGGCTGCACTGTCAGGAAGAGTTATGGTTCCTTGCTGTTTTAATGATAGCTGTATTAAGTGTATGTGTTTGCTCGTTATGCATGTGAGGCTGAGGAGAAAGAGGTGTGTTGTGTGTTTCCTATTCTTATCGCTCTGTATGAGAGAGACAAGCAGAAAGTATATAAGGCAGCTTCAGCAAGCCTTATCATTTATTCACTTGTTTTTTGAGGCTGAGGAGAAAGAGGTGTTGTTGTGTGTTTCCTATTCTTATCGCTCTGTATGAGAGAGACAAGCAGAAAGTATATAAGGCAGCTTCAGCAAGCCTTATCATTTATTCACTTGTTTTTCGACAGAGAACAGGGAGGAACTCTGGCTAACTCTAACCACATTAAAGTTGTCAAAACAAGGCGATTACGACAAGAACAATGAGGAGAACGGCAACAACGAACAACGGTTCAGAAGCAGCAGCGAAATAGATAAATAATCAAACAGTGAAATATGAGAAGCATAGAGAACAGGGAGGAACTCTAACTCTAACCATATTAAAGTTGTCAAAACAAGGCGATTACGACGAGAACAATGAGGAGAACGGCAACAACGAACAACGGTTCAGAAGCAGCAGCGAAATAGATAAATAATCAAACAGTGAAATATGAGAAGCATGCAGTACATTTTGATGAGCGCTTGGGAGGAAAATTTCTTTGGTGGGTTTTGGTGGTCATCTACTCAAAAGTTTTTACGTGCTCATTGATTTCTCAATTTAACGCTGCTCGACGAGAGAGGAAATGAATGCATGCTGTCCTGGTATTATTATAGAGAGAAAGGTAGAGGCAGCTGTCAAGTATGAAAGGTGAAAATGACTAGTTTCACTAAATAATAATTCCTACTGAAGCTGGCTGTCATAATTAAGTCTACCAACCTCTCAACTCAACTAATGTATTTCGTGGATCTTTTCATTCAATTTCTTACGTGTGTCGAGGAGAAGAAACAGAGCTATTTTTGTGCTCGTTGAGCTGCAAGTATAGTATGTACGTGTTTCAGTTTTGTACCAAGTCAATGCATTTGCATGCTGAGAAAAGAGAAAGCACAATGCATATGATTATATTATAATTATCATGATAATACTTTGATATGATTCACTGCAACAATTTAACGGACTGAAAATGGTTAAATAAAGAGCAAGACGTGCTGTGTCATAGATGAGCTGTGGAGGGGGAGAGTGTAATGAGAAATGTGTTCCCAGCTCGAAAGCCATCAATGCTACAAGAATGCAGAGTTGGCAGAAGAAGATTGAGTTTTGAGATTAGAGAGGAGAAGGGAACGCATGGTGGTAGTAACTCCAGCAAGTAGAGTACAATAACAAATGTTTAATATCCCTTTGCCCCCGACCAACAAAGCCGACTTGGATGGATGTAAAACTGGAAGGAAGAATATAAACGAGTAAAATGAGACTACTGCTGCTCGGTGGAGACGAAATGAGGTTTTAGTTAAAATAACAAAAACAAAACTGGTTTTTTCCTCTGGCCGTGTTTGATGAGAGTGCAAGAGAGGAGCTGCCTCGTATGGCGATTACTACATATTATTATTATAGCAGAGGATAGGCTACTACAACTACAACTAACTGGATCGATACCACCATCAAAGCGAAAGCAGCTGCAGCAGAAACTTAACTCCATCGCCGCTGCCACCATCATCAGCAAAATAGCAATAATGAAAAGACACACATTCTCCTTTTTCTTTCTCTCTCGCTCCCAATGTAAATGTACATAAATGACATTGATGAAGTGTATCTCTTGTCCCCAGTCAAACACAAACAGAAGCTCTGAAGCTGCTACTGCTGCTCCCCAGCTCTGCTGCTGGAAAAGTGGAGGAGAAAAACCTGGAAAAAACTGGTGGTGTAAAATAGATAACTTGCGTTGCTTTTGCTTGCTTTTCTCCTCCTCCTCCCCCTCCTCTTGCGGCTGTTGTTTATTGGAAAAAGAGAAACAAACCTTGTTACTTGATATCGTGGGCTGATTGTTACACTGCTGCTGCTTGTTCTGTGCTAGTGAGTAGATTGCATCCTGCTGCTGCTGCTCACGATGAAAGCAATTAAACGAGAAGGACACACCAACATGAGCAACTAGGGATCAATCGACCCAACCAACCCAACCAACCAATGCCACCATCCAACTGCCGTTATTGAATAAATATTTGGCCCAAATAAGCGCAACACTGCTGGTGTACATGTGTATCCAGGGCTCAATATTTTGTCATCTAACCAAAATGAAGCGTGGGCTTAATAAAACTGTTTGCACAACGGTTGTACCCACACAACGTTGAATTCCAGATAAACACTTTTTCAAGCCTTGTAATTTCCAATTTCCGAGAAACAATGGTGTTGCGGACACGTCATTAACATTCCAGCGTAGAACCTGATTAAAAATAAATTTGACAAGCGAGGTTATTCCATGCTACTAAAATCATTTCCGTTGCAGAGACTAAGGCTACACTGACTGACCCAATGCTTTCGGCTAACCATTACAAACCAAAATCACGTCCGCAGAAAATTCGAAGAGGTTATTACAATAAAGTACTTTAAATGGCTTTTCAAGCGATTTAGAGCACAATTCTTTACCAAAATGTGTAGAGATGGTCTATAGGTCCGTTTCAGTAAAATATGTCGATTTCGCATTATTTGATTTGCAACTTACAGCACATCCTTTGGTAGAGAGAATGGAAATGGAAAGAGTTCCGATTTTCAAGTGAAAAGAATGAATCATCAACTTTTAAGAGACAGACGGGAAATAAAACTTTTAAGTTTGAAAATTGGGTGGAGAGTCACCGAGAACACTAGGAAAAGTCAAGGGGAAATGAGAGCATTTCTTTTGGCGACTTTTGTCGTTGAGAGTGGGTGTTGTGTTGCATGGAACGGAGGAGAAACAGAAAGTTTCTGGCTGAGTTTGAAAGCAAAAAAATGAGAGATGGGCAAAGTTTGTAGATTTGGCATTTTTCTCTTGTAGTGTAAGGAAAGGGAAATACAAGACGGGTAGCATTTCGCCAAAAAACGGGACACACGGCCATTATTAATGTAGCATAATGGCAAAACTAAACTAAAATAAATTACGACGACTTTTCAACTTTTCTCCAAAATGTATGCATATGCTAGCGCAATTCTTTTCCCTGGGGTGTATACACACAGTGTACATTGTCCATGTCCATGAAAAGTTAGGATAACAAATATTTTATACCTTAGGAACCTTCAACTAAGTATGTACATACGCTGAAGTATAATTTTGTCGGTAAAAATAAATTTTTGTCAAGGATTGATTGTGCAAGGTCGCAATAAAAGTAGTGTAAAGAGTATACTGTTGTTATTTATTGCAGGTATCTTGTGTTTGCTTTTTATCGCTCCATCCGCCGCCGCTGATCTGCACAGTTGTTGCCCTAATACAATAGCTCAAATGCCAACATTATTTATCCCGTCTAAAAATAACACTTTGAATATAAAGCGACAACGAGATGACAAAAAATTCTCTTCGATAGAAGAGGTCATGGAGAGTGGAGGAATAATGGAGCCCATCCGGAATTGCCGTGAGTCATATGATAGTGATTAGGAGGGGGAGGAGGAGGAGGTCGATTCCAGGAATGAGCTTTCTGCATACATGCCATTACCAAGTTACGTTAGAGAGCAGACAACCGTCGCCTTGTCTGCGTCTGTTCGTTATGGATGAGTAATTACAGACTACTTATATAACATCCACAACATCATGCTGTCGTACGGCTATATATAGATTTATTGTTGGCACACTTTTATTTATCAGCCCAGTTTTATTTTATTTTATAACACAAGCATCTTCCTCCCATTCGTTCACTACGTTCCACACATATTACTTTATAAAAACATTATTTTTTTGGCAAGATTAAAGCTTTACACACATCTTCCATTTTTTTCATTTCAGTTGACACAATAAAAGTACACGAAGGAAGGGAAGCGTAAAAAATGAGTTTGACGCGTATGGGTCCGCGTTCAAATGTTTTAAAAAGTGAGTGGTTGGAGTTGCTGTAAAGTACTCCAATGCTTTTGTCCTCAGAATGGTGTTTGGTGATGCATAAACAACGTGGCACGAAAAGTGCCATTACTGAAATCAGCGCGTATCTTGAGCAAAGAAAAATGCAAAAAGATTAGAAAGAGAAAAAAGGGAAGCCATAAAACAAACCGCAATAAATATCCCACCAGCAGCAACATCGCAGCCTCATTCAACGTTACAGCCAAGCACAACAACTTGTGCTGCTGTTACTGCTTTCAGTGCTTTCATCCACTTTTTCTGCGTCTTTCTCCAGACACCGATAGGAAACTACAAGCAACTTGTAAACATGACCTAAAGGAACGGGAAATTACTCTAGTTTGTTTTAGCGAGATTGCTGTTACTGCTTTCAGTGCTTTCCTCCACTTTTTCTGCGTCTTTCTCCAGACACCGATAGGAAACTACAAGCAACTTGTAAACATGACCTAAAGGAACGGGAAATTACTCTAGTTTGTTTTAGCGAGACTTTTTGATAGCTTGCTTTTTCCGAGCAAGATTTGGCTTGTGTGTTGATGACGAGAAAAATACAAGTTTTATTTAAAGTGCCGCTCCAAGAGAATGTCAACATCAAAACAAAATGTACTTAACGAAGCGTGGAGACGCAGACAGATCGTCGCAAAGTGTGTTTCCTTTCTTGTAAAAAAGAAGAGAGTTGTTCTCTCAAGATGTTTGAAATGTATGAAATATATGGGACGGAAACAAAGGAGTAGAAAGACGTCAGTGATGAAGAATGAAAATGTTCTTATCGCTCCAGGCACAACTGCTGGCAATAGTGCACAACACATCCTTATTTTGAATTTAAAAGGGAAAATCCATTTTGGAGAATTCTCAACTCACCCAAGCAGCAAGCAGAGACACTGACTGACAGAGAGGATTGATTAGAGCAAAAAATGCGTTAAGAAGAACATTACCGTTGTAAAAAAGGAAGCAGATAAGGAGGAAACGCGAGCTGTGTGAAATCTGATATTATTCCATATCCCATTAGTGAGCGTGGAAGAGCATCTTTTTAGTTACCTAGCTAGGTATACCATAATAAAAGTGATTACGGGCAACGGAAAACAAACGTCTCTATTATTGCCTTCAAAAAACAAAAGCTGTTCAAGTAAACTAGAATGACTGCCACCACCACTGTTTTTTATCATGCTCATGATTGTCATATCATCGTCATTCGCATCATTCGATGGAAATTTTGTTTATCCTTCTCCTCACGAATGAGTGAGCAGGTAAAAAATTGCTAGCAAGCAATAAGCAATGCAATACAAGAATCGCGTTTTTTGCACTTTATTGTGTGGGGGCTCAGTTGCAGTTGGTGTAAAAATGGAAACAAGCATCAAGCTGTAGAAAAAGAGTCGAGTAAAGATGGGCATTTTCTTTCTTGGTTGTCGTTACACAATTCACCTGAAAAAGCAAACCGTTTGTTCTAAACAAGGTACACAATCCACCCACACACGAGCACATCCCATCCATGCGAATGGAGTTTCAGTTTAGTTGTCTTCACTCGAGTGGGATAATAACAGTTTAGGTGTACGTTACAGAGCCGGAATCACCAACTATTTTTTTTCTTTTTCTCCTCGCGTTACTTTTTTTCTCTCTCTAAGAATACGAGCATCAACTCCACAACAAACTGAAATGCCTTACTATTTTATGATGCTTGTGTTGTGCAGCAGTTAAAAAAGAAGACTCAATTGACTGGGCCATGAAATTGAGAACAAGGAATTCGATACTTTTTTTTACATGTGCCAGTACGTTTCTATTCCATTGTTTATGCAATAATGTTATTTGAACTAGCTACAATATTTTTAAAATGCCTTGTTTAAAAATAAAATAATGTGGCCGGATATGAGTTGTAGGTTTGTTTTTGCTTACCTTGCAAAGCTTCAAACTGTCTCTTCTCCGTTTCAGACTCGAGTGAATCAAAGATTGCAGCTCCAACCAGGAGATACGTAAAAGTGCACACAATCAATGATATAGTCCGAACGTTTTGTCTCTTCATACCAACATACTGCTGATGGATTCGACATCAGCAACCACTTTCACTTTTTTATCCACCGTGTGAATCGCTGCTCACTCAATTGCAACTACAAACAAAAATAATTCCTATCATCAAAAAAATTGATTTTCTCTCAATTCCCACTGTGTTTTTCTCACTTTTTTTCTTTTTCTTAGGGTTTTGCCTCTTTATCACCAGTTGTTGTTATCTTTATCGTCATTCCTCCTCTTTGCTTCCATTCGCTTCATCAAAAGAGCCATAAGAAGAAGGGAGAGCAGGGCCGCGTTTTGTTCGTCACTCTCGTAGCAAAAATTGGAACAACTCAAATTACCAGCGTCCACATCATCTAAATCTTCAGTTTTGGAAGGAGCAGTAGCAGCTGTAGAAACTGATGGCACAACTTTATAACTATTACCACTGCTACTTTCTGTAGGCCTCGGCGACTTTTTCCTGTTGTTTTTCCCTTCTTTTCTCGCAAAGAATATCTCTGAAGAATGCATGATTAGACAGCAAGAAGCAGCATTTACTCCTCCTCCCCTTTTGCTCTTCTTTCAGCTGGCTTGAACAGCAAGACGCTTTCTCATAAAGATCCAAATAAATAAAAAGAGTCTTCTTTTCTCAGAAGGAAACTTTGTTTCTCTCTTACACGAGCAAAATGTATAAGCCTCCTTTCCAGCTACTTTTTTTCTTTGATTTTGTTAATGTGGGAGGTGGGACAAGAAGGAATGAAAAGAGTCTCAACTATTTTCCCTTCTCCTTCCTTTCATCTATTCACCTCATGCAGCAATAAAGCTCTAGCTAAACATTGGAAAAAATGCCATGTAAGTAGTCAATTGTACTTCAGGTTGGAAAAATTCACACAAAAGTAATAAATTTGATTGTAGCCACTATTACCACACACGCATGTCCCTAGATTTTTCCCACAAAGTTATCTTCTTCTTTAGAAATAACACTTGTCGTATATGCACACTCTGTGAATGGGGAAAAGGAGATTTGACAAAAATAAAACTTTTTCTCTGTTATTTTTTCCACAGAAAGAAAAGCCTTGTTCAGACAAAGGTGTAGCTAGGCATAATATTCAGAATGGAGCAGATAATTTGATTCCTTCTTCAACCATGTCCTTCCATGCAGACAAGTTTAGCTGCTGGTTTTTGTTTTTCCTCCAGTTTGAGATATGCACATGTTTTTGTTCCCTGTCTGGGCAATAAAAGTAAAAGTTGACAGCTCGTGTTTGTTGGATGGAAATGGAGACAGTGCGATTAGAATGGGAAGAGAAGAATGCAACGGAAGCACCACTGTCATTTGCCGATATGATTATTATTCTTTCACGATATTATTATTCCGAGAGTTGATGTATCTCATCCGCAGATCTTTGTGAACAAGCAGGCATGCGTTCAGAACATTGCAAGAGGATGTATCCTATAATGCAGTAATAATACGCAGAAAGGAAGTACAAGTGGAATACCGAGAAAGCCAAGTCACTTTTCACTTTATCAACTTTTTCGTCTGCTTTTTCTGCTTCTGTCACTTTGCACTCTATCCAAATCTCACAATGATCATGTAAGCAAATTATTTTGTTAGGCTGGAGGGAGGATGAGTAGAATTTTGTATTTTATTCTCTTTTTATTTTTATTATTTATTTATTATGTCGGCAATATATTATCCGAATCGATCTGTTGGATGAATAAACCGAGGATTTTGTAAAAGTGTATTTACGGATGAAATAGATGGATGTCTGATGCACTCACTCATGCATGTACACACTTGATTTGAAACTTGAGAGATGACATTATGGGATTGGATATAGAGCTAGCTCATTCCGATCCTCTGCCTCCTTGACACTTACACACTCAACTTGTACGAATGAGAAAAAATGAATGAGATAAAAAACAGAGAATATATTATTTTGTAGATTTAAAAATGTTGTGTTAAAGTTGGGGAAATGGTAATATTAGTTTTTCTAGTGTCCTCTGTCAAATCTCCAAACTAGCTGTCACTTGCACTCACACAGCAGCATAAAAGAAACTACAAAAGTTTGTGGTGGGGCGACGTGTGCTTGTCGTTGGAATAAAAAAAATCTACATTGACTGCATCCTTTCATTCATTATCTTTCGTTCGTGTGTATTTTTTTGACAAAAGTAGCTTGATTCTACTGCCTTTGTCGTCGTGCACAAGTTTGTTCGTGGTGATAACCTGAGGGAAAGTTTTGCATGGATATATACTTTCAGCTGTGGAGTAAAACGGTTGGTGCACAAGATGAG
>JAANSP010000671.1:0-19267 GCA_036850745.1 Homidia socia | reverse complement strand
TTGGATTTTTAACACACTCAAACGGCCATATCTCGGGATGGGGCGATTATTTTCAGCTGAAATTTTCACTAACATAAATAACTCGACTAGTATAACAAATTTCAGCAATAAAAATTTGGGGCCCAAAAAATGCCCTTATTGTACATGGTCCTTTACAGACCAAAGTGGTCGTACGCATTACGGCGACTCCAACATTTGGAGACTTTGGAGCTGAACTGGTACTGCCCCTTGCATTTTCAACGTAAACTTATGAAGCACTTTGGATTGGAAATTCAAAAATTGACCATCAGCACCAACCACTTGGGTTAAGTTTGTTTGTACCTGAAAAATCTAGTCGAGCTGGTCATTCGTTTTGATTACGGTTCCTTTAACGGCCGCAAAATCCAAACAAAGTTAAGAAGCTTTCCGCTCCTGAAGAAGCTGACGCTTTTCATCGACATGCCCATTGGCGGACCTCGAATTGAGATGACTGTGTCCGCTCTTTTCCAAAAGCCCGGATACACGCAACTAGATGAGTTGGATTTGGAGTGCTGTCGAATTCTCAAAGACTGTACCTGTACCTATGTCTACAAATTTTTCAACGTGCATAAATTTCCAAGCGTAAAATATTTAAAGCTCACCGACCACAAGGATCAGGAATTGGACTTTCTCACTGCTTTCCCATCCCTGGAACACCTGGACATTCTCCAGGCTGAAAAATTTAATTTAAACTCTTCCAAAACTTGGAGATTGGAAAAAACGTTTGCGAACACTGTTCGGTATTACGTCTATGAACCAGCAGTTATTCCGACCACCATCAGTATTTGGGACAAGATTTTGTCATTGAATCTGCTGACTGTTGAAAGTCAAACGGATTCATTTGAAGTTCAGTTTGCAAGAGAATATGGAAATAAACCGCTTTACTCCTTTATCGAAAAGTCGGTTGAGGTTGTCAATGGAAATGATGATGAAGATACCAAGTCTGCGGGAAGTGGTGACGTGGAAATGTGGAGCGATGACAATGAACCTGATGAGATGTCCCAAGCTGAAAACTATGACGTTGAAACGTCAAACGATGAAGATGATTCTAGTTTCGATTGTGGCAACGCTGAGGGAATTGCAGTATCTGACAACAATGACTTTTGAATTTGGAATTTTATTACTATTTAGTCATCTTTCTCTTTTTAAAAAGTTAAAGAATTAATCTGTAAAAGATTAATTCTTTAATTGTTTTGCCGATTTCGTTCAACTAAAAAATAAAACGTACTAAAATTATATGAATTCTATTGTAGGTATAATAAGGTTAAATAATATGTTGAAAGATTTAACGATGTTTGAGGATACTTTTGATAGAAACAAGGTTTTATTTGTCAACGTTTCGACACCGAGCTGTGTCATCATCAGGACAAAAATTGACCAAAAGTGAAATTATTTTGAAAAATGCTGGCTAATAATCATCATAAACTTTGGAACGACTTTTTTAAATAAAAACGTAATTAGTAGTAACAAGACTATCCTTGGTGATTATACTTCCTCTGTCTCATATCATATTTATCTGAATTAAATTCAGCAGTCTTAGTTTCTTCCAAACAAAATTATACTAATGATTGGCAGAACAATTATGACTGGAAGCAAAACAAAACAAACTTAATTTTCTCTACGTGCCACGATAATAATTACCTAAATTGTTCGATTTGCCAAAAAAGCTTGTAATTAAAAAATAAGCCAAAAATTAATTAAATTATAATCTACATATGAAGTGTACTTTTAAAAACCGTAATCCATAACGTATGTTACTCCTGATGAGGACTTGACTATAATCTAAACGTTAAGTATAATAAATTTTTCAATTACTTCTGTTTTGACTTTTTTTGAAAAACTCTTCAAAATTGATTAGGTTGTTTGTCCATACTATTTCATTTTTTAAGTTGTGGTCTTTTTTATGACAATCTTCCTTAGGAAAGATTTCCCGTGCGTACAATTGAAGTGTGTCAGAAGTTTGGTATGTACACAAAACTTGTATCCCATATTTTCTGGATATCGACTTTTTATGTACTTTTGTGGAAAACAAAGTAAGGACCCTGTCAGGTGTGGAAGAAGGTTTTATGGATTTGACCGGTGGATCGAAATCATGGCCTAAAATTTTGAAAATATATTGGCCTACGAAACAAGAGTACAATCAATTTATAATATATTTTATTTGCAAAGTTTGACAAGATAAGACAATAGCAATTAATATATCTAAACACTTATTATATAAAGTAGCAAGATAGTTTATGCATTTTGTTTTGCAGTCAATATGGTATAAATAATGTTTTTCCAATAACATTTAAAAAGATAATAAAAGGTGATAATTAAAAGAAGTTGCAAAGCTACGTGGCACGGCTTTTAAACATTTTTAAATGAAAATTCTACACGAATAAAGAATTAAAAAGTTTTGAATGGGAATACACTTTTTCGAAAAGCTCTATAATAAAACTAGGTTTACAGTAAAGCTATTTATGCAATCCGAAAATACCAATACCGTTTCGTACTTAACTATTTTGACGCAACCAATTGACACTCCAATTTCCGGACAGGACTTGAGCAACATAATGTCTCTTTTACCATTTACTTTTCCCTTCCAAATTTGAGTAAACTCAAGCATTCTTGCGTTCGGTATTGCAGACAAAGTAACAAGTAAAATGTTTGCAGTAATGCATAGAAAAAATCCAACTGTGCAAGCCAAGTAAAGTACAACTGGAAATTGGCTATACATGCGTAGCATGACATAACCACACAATGATGCCAGTAACATACCCATGCTTGCAAACACTGCAGTAAAATTTTTGTACAGGATCACGTATCCAATTTTGATTACCATTCGAAGGATTCTGAATTGATGAACACAGCGTCTGAGGCAAGCATCTGGTGATTTGGACATTTTTAGAGTCCTCTGACAAAGCAGAAGAAATGCCTCAAGAGGAATAACATAAAGTGAGAGAACCACAATTAAAGCCACAGACGTGGCATGAGCGGTAATACTGCAGAAAATAAGACTAGCAGAAGTTTTAGAAAATATTCTCAAATAAATTGGTGGTGGCGTCCTGAAGATGTACTCCCATGCTCCATTTGTAATTATTTGGATTGCATCATAATCACGGAACATGGGCTCCACAATGTATATAACAGGCGCAAATGCAAATCCCAAACTGAAAGTGTAAATGAATATATCACCCAGTTTAATTTTTGGTTTTCCTGTGGCTGCAGAATATTCTAAGTATTTGAATCGTTGTGTGACGTGATAGCAGGTGTCTGAAATGTTGCCTTCAATGGTACTATAGGCAGACACCGAAATTACACATAATACTAGTGACATATAATCAAAACCAAACTCCTCGTAATTTAAGTAATGTTTACATCTCAACAGGAGCCAAGATAGACGCAAGAATGTGAACAGGGTAAAAAAGTGCATTCCGTGTTTGCTTACATTCCAGTACAGCTTTGCGGGGTGGGGCAAGTTGAGACGAGCGACTTTTCGATCCGCCCAATCTAACCACTTTCCGTTTTCAACAAGTTGAGGTTGGGAAGATGCGCTGTTTACGAATATTACAGCCGGATTAAATATTTTTTGAAGGAAAACTTGAATCCTAATGCAACCGGGAGTGAGTTCCATTGTGTCTCTAGTTGATCAGAAAATAACTTTGCAATCTGTGAAAGAACGTCTAAGGAGAAACTGACGCCTGGTTTTTAAAAGTATCTTGTATTTATATTATTTAAAATATCAATTACCGAGCTCGTGTACAATAAAATTATCGAGACAAGTAAAAGTACATAACAATATTCAAATTATAAATGTTGGAAATGAATTATTTATTAGTTTTTGAATTTATATTGCAAAACCTATATATTAATAAATTATAGTATCCACGTGTAAAGTTTTTAATATTTAAAGCATAAAAAACCGACGCCTGTTTAATAATAAAAGAGGGTGCACGTGGAGTTAAGAGAAGACTTAAAATAAAAATTGATTTTAAAACCCTCATTCGATTTTTTCAAATTTATAATCTCCTTTCAAATTTTTAAGATATTTTGCAACCTCACAAATCTAACAGTAAGTTTCAGTAGTCATTCGAGAAAACATGGTATATATTATAGGTATAGATATTTTCTCCACGTGTACCAGAAACTTGTACATACTTACTTATTAATGTACGAGTCCAAACTCGCATGTGTGTTCCTGGCTTTAATTTTTGTACTATTTTTACATATTGTAAAATGACAAAACAATAAATTTAAGATAAACCAAAAGAACTATTACATGACAATTTATACCTAACTTTTCCAAAGATGACTATGAAAATTTACTGAAAAACCACCCAACTTAACTATTTAAAATTGCTTATTTAGAGACAAAAAATGTTGGGAAAAGAAATAAACTACTTTAGTGAAACAAAAGACCAGAATTAATGGAATGGTTATATTATAACTAATCAATGAGAAGATCACAGGCGGTAAAAAAATAATCAAACAGGGCAGGTTTACCTGAAGCCACTCTTTTAAAAAATCTAGTAAATTTGAACCAATAAAATTCGAAATGACTCATAATTACTTATAGACTTCTTTTGCATTTTTAGAAACACCATATTATTAATTCCTTTAAAACCGCTGCTTAGTCGGTGATGACTGACCTACTCTCAGGTCATAATCTTGATCAAAGGTTATACTTTTACAACTGCAATTCAAAAACACAAAATCCTTCCGATTTCGTATAAATGATTCTTTATTGTTTTTAATCTTTGTTTCTGATATACAAATGCTTTATGGTTAATGTTTAATGGTACATTGCGCATAAATCTAGGTGAGGTTATGATCGTACGGAATTTTTTTTAGAATTTTTTAATATATTCTGGAAATATAGTCTTGAAATTATCATAAAGTAACTAAGAAACACGCCGTTTTTATTATGTGCTGGCTTTGCCCCGTGGGAAATGTATTGTATTTATTATAATTGTTTTCATTCAAAGTGGTGTGCATTTTTTAAGTTTGAGTCAAAAAGTTAAGTAGACATCTTTCAAGTTTCAAAGAGAAATCCATCGATTCCTAAAAAACACCAAGAAGATGCCGAAAAAATGTTTCACCTATTACTTGTTTTATGACCGGTTATTACTACCATGCGCCGTGGCGGCTTATGTTCCTTTATCTACATGAAAAATACTTTTCATTCTAACCATGTGCGTTAAAGAAGGCGACGGGTGTTAAATTTATTATTGTTCCATGTAAACTGGTGCCGTTTTCATTTAAAGCCATAAGCATTATAGATTTTATTCTTGAAGAGCACTTACAAACTTTTTAAAACAATTCGGTAGACCATGATAAAGTTAATTTTATAAATCGAAAAATTTAAACTGTATTATTATAACACGTAGGTAACCATTTTGGTATTAGTATTCTTCTTTATGTTTGTATTGTGCTTTTTTAAGGTTAAATACAAGCTTTCAGTGAATTCATTTTGGCAAATTTTTGTTTGTAATTGTAAAGCTAATGATCTCTGAATATTGTATGTTGTCCTAGACGGCGGAACTTTATGACCTATTCTTTCGAAAAATATGTACGACTTTATGACCTCAAAAACGCCAAAATATTACCATAAAATATGACTTTTGACACCTTTATGTTTTAACTTAAAAGTCACTTTCTGTCTTAACTAAGCTCGCAGTGACAAACTAGGCAAATTTCATAATTTCTTTTTGTAAAATTCGTGAGTCCAGTTGAGAGTTGACAGTACTAGCTGTACAGTACCTCGTTTCAAGTTCAACCGACATGATGGAACAAATTGCTACTGATGCAGAGTCTCCTTATTCAAAATTCACATTTGAGTGATATTTAAATACACACACGATAATTTTATTCAATTTTTGTCAGAGAGACGTAGGTACCCTACGCTTGGCTTAGAAGTCTTCAAAAACGGCGTATTTACAACGTAAACGTATTTTTTCCTCCAAAAAGCACAAAAAATTACCAAAACATTTCCTAAACTACGAAAATATGACTGGTAATATGAGATATTACCCCAAAGGCAAAATATGACTTTATATGACTTTTTAAGTATGACTTATCAGCTCACATTTCATGTGATTCGTCCACCCCCAAAAGCTCAGGTCGTCTGGATTAGTCTTAAAAAATATGACTTCTCATAAAGTTCCGCCGTCTAGGCTACCATCCGAAAACAGTAATAACGTAAAAGTGTAACAGTGCAAACAGTAGTTATTCAGCTATTTACCAATGAAGGTATTGCAAAGGTACAAAATATGCAAATTTTGTTAGTTTTGCTTGAGATCCATTCATGAAAGTTCATATACATATTAGCTAGATGTTAAATACATCTGTTAAATAAGAGAGGAGTACCAAAAGTCATCTCGTAGGTGTAGTTTTTTCAGGTATATGCTATATGACTTATGAGGGGAAATACTTCTTAAAACATTTGCAATAAAAATTTTAACTAATGAATGTTATGAAAGCATATCCTACTTGCTTACCTTCATGTCCATAAAATATCGTTAGTTTTTATTGTCAAGAACAAGACTTACATACGGAAAATGAATACACGAATGGAAAAATAGTAAATTGGGAAAAATAAGGAGAAGATAAAAAGGTATCGTTCTCTACAATGCTTGCAAAGATGAATTTTAGACTTTATGATTCATAGGTATATAGTTTATAGTCTTACCGTCGTACCTGGACAATATTTTTATGAAGAGGAACGTATTTTTATGCAAGGTTAAAAAAGGACCGAGTAGGTCTTATCTGCATGGCTTGAGCGTTTTGGTACCGACCACTGTATTTGCATAAACGACTAGGAAAGAAAAGTGACAAGGCTTAACACAGGATGATATGGCTGTAAGAGTGAATGAACGTTCACAACCATTATAGGTATGTTCATGAAAGCAAACTGCAACAGAGATTAAGGTCATAATAAAGTTAATAAAAGGAAAGGTTTTCGAGGAAAAGAGCCATTTGTAAAGATAATCACTAGGAATCAATTTGTTCTTTAAGAATTCAGAAAATAGTTATTTTGTTGTTCAGTAAGCTAGTGGAAACATTTTAATAGCTCGGGAATTTAGTAGAAACTTTACAGTGATAATTCCAATTACCCTAGAAGCCATTTTCAATAAAAGGTTCCCAGGAATATTTCCACAAGGTATATAATAGGTATGTATGATAAATTATACTTTTGAGTAGTTTAATAAAAGAATAAAATTGTGGCAAATCATTTTGTATGGTTTTCATAAAAACTAATAGTGATTATGATTATTACAAATAGGACACCATTGGAGGATCATAGATAGAAGTACTGCCGCATATCGGTTCAGGAAACTTGTTATTTGAAGGTGCGTATTTTAACTTATCACACAGAGGTGAAATAAGTGAAAATGATATTATTATGATAATATTTTTAAAAAAATAGTTAAAATACTCTGTGTTATATTGTGTAGGTCGCACCATTGTTCTCAGGATCCTAGTAAGGAAGTACTGCCAAGAGTTCAGGAAACCTACTATTTCGGTATTTATTTTATTCATAGACGAATTAAATAAGTTCATATTTATGTTGCAAAATGATAGTATTTACTAAGTAATTGTATTTGTTGGAATTATAGTTCTGTGTGAAGATAGATTCCAGTACATTAAGAAGGAAGTTGGCACTATATTTATTAGTGGTGAGTTATTATAGAACATAATAAGCTAATGGTATAAGCAAAAGGTGAAAGTGTAATAATGTATTAAATTAATATTGACGCTATTGTGTTGTCATTAAAGCCACCCTGTATCACCGTGTATTACCCGGTATTACCTTGTATTACCCGGATTCACCTTGAAACAGCACCTTCCATATTCAGGCATCTCTCAACACGGAAATTCTTTCTATTGGGGAATTACAATTTTTACTTCTATTTAAAAAAATGTTTTACTGTATTTTCTTGAAACTACGATTCCGCCTAAAGGTGAATCTATCATTAATTTGTATAACAATTATTATTATTATGATATTTTCCAACTGCGATTTGTAAGCAGTTGATGATTGTAAACGTTGTAATTATCGAAGAAGTGGAGACTGGTCCATGACTAAGCCCATTCTCTTCCACCGCTACGTAATTCCACATACGTGGAAATCGATTCTTTACCTGTCTCCTTTCGTTACCATGTACTGACAGGTATAAGAATTGTGGGTATTCATTTAATTACATATTGAAAATTCATAAGTTAGATTTTTATAAAATTGTCTTTTGAAAATATTATTATTGAATAATCCTAAATTAAGTCTTATAATATGATACTAAGTTTAGACTGATCGATCAGACATAATATAATATAGCTCAATTTTGATTTTAATGATTTTGACTGTAATGTAATAACTCATGAGTAATTTAATATGATTTTTCTGAGAAAATGTATGAATAAATGTCTCAGTTTTTTTCCATTCAATTTATTATTATTGTTTATTGTTATTATTACTGGATTGGCAAAATGTGTACTAAATTCTTATAATTAAATATATTCGCAATTTTCTATCAAGCAAATTAGGGAATTAGC
Organism: Homidia socia; assembly: GCA_036850745.1. Lineage (NCBI taxonomy): Eukaryota > Metazoa > Arthropoda > Collembola > Entomobryomorpha > Entomobryidae > Homidia > Homidia socia. The sequence continues at coordinate 10,717 of JAANSP010000671.1, read as the reverse complement.
AAATATAGTAAGGAGAGCATTGTAACCATTCAAAATCAAAACAATATGTTTATTTTCCTTACAGTATCATGGTTACAATTATAAGCAGCAGGCATTTAAATTTCAACGTATCATTTGACCAAAATTGTTGACAATTACGAAAGTTTATAGGTGCAACCAAGTAGAGTTAAAGTAGTAGCAGCATAAAAAGTTTGAGAATGTAGTATATTCAATTCTAAAGTGCTTTTTATTTTCAAAGTTCGACAAAATTGGAGAGGAGCAGCACATTTATATAGCAAGCGATTTAAGTAATTATACAAATTGGCAAGATACTTTTTCATTTTTACTTTACGTTTTAATTTTGGTTTGTAATTTACAAAACAAAAATAAATATTTGAACCAATTTTTTCCCAAATACAGTCATATTGAGAAATTGGAAATACTCAATAAAAAAACTTATATATACCATGACAGTAAATATTTTTGAATAATTTGTTTATACAAATAAACATTAAAAATGTTTCAAAGAATAAAAATACTTGATGTAAAAACTAATAATAGCATTATTGGGAATAATAAGTGATCATTGAAATAACTTGTATGACTACTTGGCATGGCTTTTTAACATTTTAATAGAATTTATATTAATGAACCCTTAAAATGTTTTGGAGCAGAAAAATATTTTATGTAAACACACGTTTTGAATTTACAATAAAACAAGGTTTACAGTAAAGCTATTTATGCAATCCAAAATTACTATTACCGTTTCGTACTTGACTATTTTGACGCAACCAATAGAAACGCCTATTTGCGGACATGACTTGAGTAACATAATGTCTCGCTGACGATTAACTTTTCTCTTCCAAATTTGAGTAAACTCTGACATTCTTTCATTTGGTATGGCACACATGGTTATAAGAAAAATGTTCGCAGTATTGCAAAGAGAGAATCCAACTGTGCATGCCAAGTAAAGTACAACTGGAAATTGTCTATACATGCGCAACATGACATAACCGCAAACTGATGCCAGCAGCATGCCCATACTGGTAAACACAGCGTTAAAGCTTTTGTCCAAGATAAAGTACCCAATTCCTATTGCCATTCGAAGGATTCTGAATCGATGAACACAGCGTCGGAGACAAGCATCCGGTGATTTGGACAGTTTCAAAATTTCCTGACAAAGCTTAAAATATACCTCAAGAGGTATGACACAAATTGAGACAATGGCAATCAAAACCATAGCCGTAGCATGAGAAGTAATACAGCAGTAAACTAGGCTTGCAGAGATTTTTGAAAATATTCTCAAATAAATTGGTGCTGGCGTCCTGAAATTGTACTCCCACGCTCCATTTGCTATTAGTTGGAAAGGGTCATATTCGAGAAATATGGGCTCCCCAATGTATATAACAGGTACAAAGGCAAATCCTAAACTGAAAGTGTAAATAAATATATCACCCAGTTTAATTTTTGGTTTTCTTGTGGCTGCAGAATAATCTAAGTATTTGAATCGTTGAGTGATGTGATAGCAAATTTCGGACGTGTGCTTATCAATGGTATAATAGGCAGATACTGAAATTACACATAATACTAGTGACATATAATTGAAACCAAACTCTTCGTAATTTGAGTAATGTTTCCATCTCAACAGAAGCCAAGATAGACGTAAGAATGTAAATAGGGTGAAAAAGTGCATTCCGTGTTTGCTTACATTCCAGTACAGTTTTGCAGGGTGGGGCAAGTTGAGACAAGCGTATTTTCGATACGCCGTTTTTGACCACTTTTTATTTTCGATTAGTTGAGGTTGTGCGGATGAACTGTTTACAAATATTATAGCTGGGTTAAATATTTTTTGAAGAAAAACATGAACTCTAATGCAACCAGGTGTGAGTTCCATCGTGTCTTAAGTTGTTCAGAAACTTGTTGCGCAGTTTTTGAATAGACAATCAAAAAGCAACTGATGTCTGGTTTGGAAAGGAATTTTAACTATATTTTTTAAAAATATCAATTACGGAGCACGTGTACAATATAATAAATTTGGAGACAAATAGAAGTAAATAGGGATAAAACAAATTTTTATTTAAAACCCTGCAAATAAATAAATAATGACATCCACGTGTAAATACTCATTCCAATTCCAATATTCAAAGCATATAAAATCCCGGACGTCTGATTAATAATAAATGAGGACGCACGTGGAGTTGAGACCACACTTTTGAACAAATATTGATTTTAAAACCCTCATTTGCTGTTTTAAGATATTATACAACCCCACAACTCTTTTCGGAAGTACCATCAGTGTTGGGCAAATTCAGAATGTATTTACTTTCAAATATTTTTTCACACACATACATATGGCAGTGACCTAACTAACTTTGTGTTGCACTAAACTAGTTGTCGTGGATCAATTACGAAACCTGTGCAAAAAACCTTTTGATCAAAAAATGGATTAAAGTACTACTGGTTACTAAAAAGAGAAATTGCTTTTAAAATTATAGGAATAGCAAACGGCTTTTTAAATTTTTAAACATACACTAGCGCGTGTGCTACTGGCTTTAATATTTTATACTATTTTTTACAAATTTTAAAAGGTCAAAATATTAAGTTTAAGATGGAGTTGAAACCATTTGCATAATACATGACTACCTTAACATTTTTCGATACGTGGAACGTTAGTATATTTAAATATACGCAACAGACTGCGATAAAAAAATTACTGGACATTTTTTAAATATTAAAAAGCTGCACGTGGAGTTGTAACCTAAATTTAAATACGAGAACCCACCTATCTCCAACTGAAGACTAAACTACCAAAAAATTCCACCACAATTAAAAATGATCGATTGGCAGTATTGGAACGGCTGATTGGTTTTTTAATAGTATGCTCGCTTTTTCTAAAAAATAAAATCAATAAATTATATGTAATGGATTTCTAATGATACGCTGATTAAAAAAACAGAAAATGCATCCTAAACCAAAGGATGACTGATGTCAAAGCATAACTTATGTCTGCGTATTTTACTCCGGTTCAATATTTCGCAGGATTTCATCTTGGATTGCCTATGCATTTTGCTACATGTACTGAACTACCTACTCGAGTATGGCAAGGTATTTTTTTCATTATGCATGTTCATCAAAGGTTTTGATTCTGTTTTGTGAAAGGCATGCATCATGCATCCCATCGGACAAGAATAATCATTTATTTAAATTAATGTTAATGACGTCTGTAAGCATTTGTATTCCCTGTCAGTTGAAGTTGTTATCGATTTATATAGGCATTGCTAATATAATACTACTAGGTTTCTTAAATAAGAAATCACAATAAAATCACGTTTCCTATTAAGCATTTTTAGTTAAATCGGAGACTTACCAATCAACCGAAAATCACCTTTACATCTGTAATAGCAATGTATGTTTCAGAAAACATGTGAACTATATTTGCTATTGTGACCAGTCAGTGCGATGTTTACTTAGGAAAATAACAAAAAACGCATTTATGGTCATTGATTATTATTAAAATAATACAGCTACAAAACAGTTTACTTGCATAAAAAATTATGTCGACTTAATTTAGACAATTAAATGGTGTAAACATTAATTTTACAATGGGAAAATGAATTCTTGCTGTACCACCGCTAAGCTACTAAATTTCTGCAAAGCATTGCAATTATTGCAAATAAATAAAATTTCGCTGGATACTGCACGTGACAAGATTCATACAATTTATAAATATCCCTAAATAAATATTAAAATTTTAATCAAGCATTTGAAGCAGTTGTGTTGCTGCTGTAGATTTCATTCATCCAAAAGTTGTATCGATCAACGTAAGGATCATTTATCATTCGAGGACTTGTGTCAATATTCAGCAGTCGAATCGGCGAGAATAAAGTTGCTGATGGTTCAATAGGCTGCCAGATATCTAATGTAATATTCCCATATTTAAGCTGTGGTTTAGCATGCACTGCAAAATTTGTCCATAGATTGGTCATCATTCGACTCATTTCCATCTCTGGGTCATTCAAACTTAAAGTGGGATACCAGTCAGGATTATTTAATAAGTAAATTAGCTCATCATTATGGGAAACACCTGGAAGAAATATACCACCAAATTTATGAATAAAAAAAGTTTTTTTGGTAAAATTCTTTTTTTGAAAGTTTTAAATGTCTGCGCACCCCAATCCTGTGGTCTTGCTCCAGCTTGCTGAATAGTACTGAAGCGTCCGTGGTAGGAAAATTGGTAAGCATAAACGGGCTGCTTGGTGTACAACGAATGATATCGCATTCCCTCCAGCGAACACTGAATCACGTATCTGTCCGATAACAACTGTTGGAGTGATGAAATTAAAGTCTCAAATTTTTTTTTCTTGTCCTCATTATTATTACAATGAAATGATATAAAAAATAGTAGTACCTGGGAAAAGTTAAATCTAGTGTCCCATTCCAACTTGTTATCCCCCATGTAAAAATTCCACATTTTGGTAAGCTTTTCTGGACCCAGCTCGCTGCCAAATTCATTCAGCAAGGAAGGTCCAACGCGGTTCCAGTTTTTGTTAATGTCATTCACGTGATAGGGAGACTTCATCATTACCGACATAAACAAAGTAAGCTCATTGCCAGTCATTCCAGCAATCCATGGAATATTGGCAGCCTCTCCATCCTCGTAGTACTCTTTGACTGTTTTGGTCATGAAAGCGCCTGGATGTGAATGCTCAACTACTGGACCAAATCTCAGCAATGGAAACACAACAGCCCATTCCGCAAGTTCAAGTACAAGAGGCAATAAAAGCTTGGCTGGAACCTTGCGTAGACAGTCCACCAATTCCTGAGTGGATTCCGTGGGACAGCCTCTCCGCTTACCCACCATTTTTGCAATTTCAGGAGCATTGGGGATATTGGACCACCAGCAGGTTGCAATTCCAGATTGTGAGATGGCACGTTGGAGTAGGCCACGGGATTTGGGGGATACCATGTGAAGATGGACAGCTCCAGCTCCGGCACTCTGTCCGAAAATGGTAACGGACTCTGGATTTCCACCAAAGGCAGCCACGTTAGTTTGAACCCATTTCAAGGCCAGCACCTGATCTTTTAAGGCCTGATTGCCAGCACTGGCGTTGTCTCCCGTGGAAAGAAATCCAAAAATGGAAAGGCGGTAGTTGACGGTCACCAAAATTACGTCGTGGTCTAGCAAATAGCGTGGTCCGTTAGCAGAACCTGCACCTAGCGAAAAAGCACCGCCGTGGAAGAAAACCATCACTGGGAGGGAACTGTTTTCCGACGAAGGTCGCTGTGGAACCTGCAGCAGCAACAAATTGGCATGTCATGAAATGTGAGAGGCCACAATTTGACTTCAATTTTGAAAAAAACTTACGTAAATAGAAAGATACAGGCAATTCTCCTGCCCATTAATCAGCAACGGTGTTCGAGTGTAGTCCAATTGAATGCACTGTGGGCTTCTGAGTCTTGCCTCTCGAGTGCCATTCCACGGCAAGTTTTTCACGGGATCACTAAATCGTAAATTGCCAACAGGAGGTTGGGCATATGGAATTGATTGAAATGCTGAAATGGCACGATCATTCACCGTTCTTAAAACAAATCCCCTGAGGGCACCATCACTAATCGTAACAACGGGACGGGATAAGATGTCTTTTGGTTGCGGAAGGAACTCTGCATCACTTTGAGAAAACGGCAGGTTGGATAGCAAGCCTCTGAACCAAGGCTGGTTTCCAAAAAGTTCTGCTACTTGACAATGACAATGGGGCACTGCAATGAGTAAAGGGATGAATATTGCTGGTAATTTCATTTTGAATTGATTTTCGAAAAATTAATTAGTAATTCAGTGTTTTCTGGAAAAAAAATTCTGCAGCAGCATTAGCTCTTAAGCTAGTAAAATGAGGTTCTTTCATTAGTGTGTACAGACCTGCAAATGATTAGAAATAATTTTATTTAAACTTTTCAATTTGCATCTAAAAAAATTCTCGATTTTGTTGAGTTCGTGCAAGGGTTTCTGCTAAGGTCAATATCAGTGCACACCATTCATCTACATTGCGTTCTCACATGGGTATCATTGGCTTGACAGCATCAAGGAAACGAAGGAATTTTCTGATCATGTGAACGTTGTGCTGCGTTTCTACCTGAAACAATGAATGATGCCTGACTTGGACTCACCTTACTTGCAAAAAAACTAGTAACAACATGCTTTGCTTAACAACTTAATTGCTCATGTTAATTGGTCAGTAGTTACAGTATATGCATCCGCCCGCAAAGGTAAGTTCATTAGGTGCAAGATGCACATTATGTTTTTATTTAATTCTATAGCCTTTTTGTATGATGATAATATATAACAAAAATATCAATTTTTACACGTTCATCAAAGTTTATTCTCTTCTGCGTAGGATTTGGTATTTTATACTATGAATATGTGAATCCCATAAATATTCCATGATCTATCAGAGAGACTTGAGACACATCATTTATGAATTTATAGCATCAGCCAAATGTTGGGAAGGTAATATGCTAATGCAGTTTTACTTGGCTTCTTCCCAACAATGAATTTGGTCAATGAAGCATTCGTAGCTATGTTTCGTTATGAAATTTGTCAAGGTGATTTTTGGACAGTATTTAGTTTATTTCATTATTTATTTCATCATAAAAAGTACATGCGGGTGTGTGGTTTTATCAGTAGTGAATGATAGTTAGATTGTAACAAAGTTATTATAAACAAGTAATTAATGAATTTTAGATAAAAGGTAGCTCGTTGCTGTTTTCATTCACAACAGAGGTTTATTGCTAACACATAACTAACAATGTCTATACCAACATTATTATTATTAATGCTTGAAAAGCACTTAAAAAGCTTATCAAATTAAATGTACACAGTAAAGCAATTCAGATCGGTAATAGCATACATTAAGGGGGCAGATAACTGCACAATTAATTACTAAAGAAAGTTAAAAACGAATCATCTGCACGATATGCGGAATATTTATTTTTTTAAACAAATTAGGTGATGTTAAATTAATAGTAGCCGCTGGATAATTTATTGGAGAGGTAAATAGGAGGTAAATAGATTAATTAACTTTGCTAATGATATTACTGCATAAATGTTGGTAGTTATCCATAAAAAAATAGAGGAGCGATCCGGAAGCAGATTATAGGGCGCGGCAAACTCGCTCATTTTTCCACGGCTTAGCACTAGAATTCTGCTCCAAAATTAATTCATAATGATGAGGTAATTTAGATGCATAATTTAGACTCAGACAATGTAAATATTTTTAGACTAGAGATAATTAGCTACTGTAACAAATGAGCCTACTTTGTAGAATCCAAAATAGTATTGAGTCTGTCGGCTACATTGACAATAGTACAGTTCAAAAAGTGCTCCAGAATCGTTTTCTGAATGAATGTGGTTATCCGTTAAAGCTATCCAAAATCAAAATTGACAACTTTCGCAAAATAGCTTTGGGCAAACCCTTTTTCCAACACTCAAGTTTTCACCGCCTCCCGCTACACGATAATAAAGTTCTTTTTGCATTCGATCTATAAAAGTCTAATATAATATGTCATTTTCAAACCCTTCCAAATGGCGTTGCGCGTTCCTCAAAGGAGTCCTAGTTGAGTTTCAAGAATTTCGAAAACAAGACGAGGTACTTTGGTATTTCAATGAGTCTTTTGCGGAGCTGAAACCGATCAATTTAATACATTGTAATTATTGTAAGCAAATTACAGAATAGACAGATCTATGGATCATACAAAATCACAACTCCACTCACACATTTTAGTTTTCGGTATTTTTATATATAAAGGAATTTATCATCAGTAGTAAGTAAAGCCAAAGACGTTGTTTCAGTTTTAGTGATGCTTGCTGAGTGAAAAAAACACTTTTGCACATAGCCCCAAAACTGTGAAAAATATGAGACTGGTAAGCTAACAAAAATGCACTCAAAGAATATGAACAAATTATGGTTTTTATTTATCGTTTCTTAAGTTGTATGAACTAGCGTGTGTCTATTATCCTTCAATTTTTAATAAATACCTCAAATGGCAGTATTCATTGTTTAGTTAAGCACTGATTCATTTCAAGTTAACGTCAAATTCAGAAAAAATGCTATTCTGCTGGCATCATGAATACTACACAAGGTGCGATCATGAATAGTAAAATAAAGAGATAAAATGAAATTACAAAAATACCAGTGTGCAAAAAATAAATTTTGCTCTGTAATTTTTCCGAACGCTTTTATTGTATTTTATAAATAAATAAACAGTCAATAAGCATTCTAATAATATAATTAAAAATTAACAGACAAAATACTCTAAACTGCTAAAAACTACTTTTTCCATAAATTTCACTAGTCCAAAAGTTGTACCGCTTCACGTATGGATCGTCAATCATTTGTGGGTTTAGAGTCAAATTGAACAGACGAATTGGCGAGAATAAACTATTGACTGGTTGAATAGGTTGCCAAATGTCTAGTGTGATATTTCTCCATTTCAAATGTGGTCTGCCTGATATTGCAAAATTTGACCACATGCTTGTCATCAACCGACTCATTTCAAGTTCGGGATCGCCATGACTCAAGGTGGGATACCAGTCAGGATTGTTCATCAGGTAGATGAGCTCATCGTTATGAACAACCCCTGATAAAAGCAACATAATAAACTTTATCTCGATGTCAAATGAAACATTTTTAAATTAATTAACAACTTCCACTTACCATAATCCTGCGGTCTTGCTCCACCTATTTGAACAGTACTATAGCGACCTAGGTAAGAAAGCACGTAACCATACACGGGCTGTTTAGTGTACATTGAATGATAACGCATGCCTTCCAGTGTGCATTGCACCATGAATCTATCTGATATTAGCTGATTTAAAAAATACAAATGTTCGCATTCGCATTATCGTGACACTTTTTTTAAATAAAAAACAATGAAAAATGTTATTACCTGTGAAAAATTTGATTTGGTCTCCCATGACAACTTCTCATCACCCATATAAAAACTCCAAATCTTTTTCATTGTTTCTGGAGGAAACTCTTCACTGTTTGCTGCATTCATTATTAGCCATCCCCGCCTTTCCCATTCCTTATTAATTTCAATTACAAGTGGTGGTGCTTTCATAACTACAGACGTAATCAAACCAAACTCATCCCTGGTCAGACCTGCAATCCATGGAACACTAGCAGCTTCTCCGTCCCTGTAGTACTGTTCTGGCAATTTGGTCAAAAAAGCTCCGGGATAGGAATGCTCCACTGAAGGGCCTAAGAAATTCGAAAAAATGTATCTTGTTGCTATTATTTTTTTGATTAAAATAAATTTACTTTATTTTTTAAAGATACTCACCAAATGGAAGGAGGGGAAATACAAGCCACGATGCTAGTTCAACTGCTACAGTCACCAAGAGCCTTGGCGGTAATTTTCGTAGGCATTCTACCATTTCCTGTGTGGAGTTTGTGGGACATTTTCTAACCCTTCCAACTTCTCTTGCAGTTGCTGGAGCATTCGGAATAATTGCCCAGGATGAGCACATGGCCGATCCAGATTGTGAAATCCCACGGTGAAAAAGTCCCCGAGATTTTGGCGACACCATGTGCAGGCCAACTGCAACCGCCCCCGCAGATTGTCCAGCAATGGTTATAGACTGTGGATCGCCTCCAAACGCTGCAATATTCTCCTTCACCCATTTTAATGCTAATACTTGGTCCTTCAAGGCTTGGTTACCCGGACTGGCGTCATCCCCCGTAGAAAAGAACCCAAAAATTGAAAGGCGGTAATTAAATGTCACTAAAATTACGTCGTGGTCCAGCAAGTAGCGAGGCCCGTTTGCTGAGCCAGCACCAAAAACGTACCTATTTCATTTTCAATTAAATTTTTTTAATTATCCTGTTGGCGGAGTAGTCTTTTAATATTAAGGATGCAAACTTTTAAATAAGTGAATACCCTCCCCCGTGAATAAAGACCATTACAGGAAGAAGACTGCTGTCATTAGAGTTGCGTCGCTCTGGAACCTGCAGAGTTTACAGTTTTACAAGATTAATGACTGGCATTTCAAATTCAAGCTTGTCCATGTAAATAATTGTTACTTACGTAACAATTGAGGTATAAACAATCTTCTACCCCATGAATGACCAACGGTGTTCTCGCCAAATCCATCTGAAGGCACTGCGGACTTCGAGGTCGAGCATTTCGTATTCCAGTCCAGGGCAAGTTTTTCACGGGATCACTAAACCTTAAATTTCCAACAGGAGGCTGGGCGTATGGAATTGATTGAAAAGCCGAAATCTTCCGGTCGTCCACCGTTCTTAAAACAAATCCTCTCAAGGCTCCATCCTTAATTCTAACTACTGGTCTAGATAAAATATCTTTTGCAGCGGGAAAAAACTCAACGTCGCTGTACGAAATTGGCAGAGCGGAAAACACTCCTCGGAACCATGGCTGATTTCCAAAAATTTGAGAGTGACACGGTGACGAAAACAATAGAAATAAAATTAATTTTGATGAATACATTTTCTATAAAAAAAGTTTATAATAAAAATAGACAAGCAATCCAGTCATGATTAACCGAACAAGTAACAACTCTCACTGATGCCAGGGTTCGCCGGCAGGTCCTTGACTTGAAGTCAGATGAAATTATTTGTTATCATACATCAATGAAGCTGTGCTCACACCTCACACCTCTCTCTAATTACCTAGTTGGTTTACCTAAGTAATTGTATAATGATTTTAATTTGTGTAATGAAACATA
>JAANSP010000670.1:0-19286 GCA_036850745.1 Homidia socia | reverse complement strand
ATTCTGTGTGTAGTTATTGTTTCCTTCCGCATTTTCTTTTTTTATGTGTTTTGTTCTATGTAGTCGTAGTCGCATGGCTTGCATGTTTAATAAATGGCCGAAGGAAAAAAAATGTGGAGAATAAAATCAAGCCAAAATATTCTTCTTTTTTTCTGTTGATACTTTTTCCTCTGTATTTTTTCTTCTGAAATCTGAATAGCATATTATATAACTTCACAAATTTAAGCCAGAACCAGGTAATTACAGGTATTGCAATATTAATAGTTTTTAAACGTATTTAAGTGTCGCCAAGTATAACGACGACTGAAAGGCTTATACAAATAGTAATAAGTACATATGAAGTAAGCTTAGGTCTAAACGAAAATGGTAGTTTGCCAGCAGCAGTGGAAAAGGACAATAGTTGAAAATTAGGGAGATAAAATGAGAGGGAAGCCATTTCCTGAGTAATAAATTTTTATTGGTCATTTCAGCATTCCCATTTTGAGTCATCATATTCCAAAATGCTATACACAACGAGCAGTTTCACATTTAATCTCTTTGTCCCGCACCACACTGCGCTGCAGTTTAATACGAGAAAGAACAACTCGGAGGTCATATTATTATTGCAATTTAGAAATTTTACTTGAGCAAAAAAAACTATTTGCAAGTGGCTCATACTACTGCTTCTAGTGGAAAATTCAATGTTACTCACAAAAATAATAAATTAGATAGCGCGCGTTTGTGCCTTTGTGCTTTACATAGTATGATATTATTAAGCAGCAAACATTGGAGCTGGAAAAAGTAGCTTGATAGAACGGACAACAAATACATAAGTTCTATGAAAAGTAGAATTTTAGACAAGCAAGCCAAGCGTCTTTTGTTGGCATTGGCATACCAATAATACCTACAACAAAATACTTTTATACTTTCATCCTCTCAATTAGGTAAAAACACAACAATGCGCCAACATGCGTACCACACCAGAAACAATTCTTTTTTACGAATTTTTAGTACACCTTCTTGTGAAAAGCCAGGATGTGCGTATTGTGTTAAATCTAACTAAGCCCTACATTTTGGCTACTAAAGTAGGTGCTTCGTGCTTCTATTATGGAAGGGATGAACTAAAGAGATAAAAATTCTGTTGCTTGATGAGCCGGTGCAATTATTCTCATCGTTGTCTTGCGTGTACTATTATGCTTTACGCACGCACATTTTTATGTGGGATGATGTTGATTTCCGTCTCCCCGATATTTTCCCCATGTTGTCATTAAGTGGTGGATGTAGGCTTCATGCGATGCCACTGCACCAGTACAAAAATAGATAGTGGAATGATGAAGTAGTACAGTTCATTTTTATTTATTTCCTGCATCCTTCATCCATTCAATACAATATTTTATTATTAGGATCAGGATCAGTATACGAAAATCATCCGTCGACCCGGTAGGATTCCAATAAAAGTTCCATGATTGAATCTCTCCCATCTCAACCACCAGGCTTGGGGTAAAAAAGGAACAAAACCCATTTTTATTACATACATTAATCTACAGCTTTATTTTCATCATCCATTCCTCCATTATGTATTTTTGCTAAATAACAACAATAATAGTATTGACGACGATCATGTTGACGCCGTCGTTGCTACTGAATTACCCTACACGGCTCACAGCCACCACCATATCATGTCATTCTCCCTATTGATGGCATCGACGCAACTCCTTATTTCATTATTATCATTGCTCATTTCCCTACATGACGCTATGCAATCATCTTGGCATCTACATTGAACATGGGTAGAGTAGTAGTAGTGGTAAGTGTTAACGGTGAAATATAAAATATTTATATCTTTTTGTCTGGTTCTTGGACACCCATTTCAGCAAAGAAGAGCAGTAGATATGTAGGTAGATAGATGCGGTAGTAGTAGTATGATGTGTGCCCTTAATTCAGCTTCAGAACTATTCGTCAGAGTGACAGCAATAAACCACACAATATGAAACTCCACAAGGCATTATTACTTTGTAAGCTGCGAGTGGAGTGGTGGAAGAGACATTACGCAGCAGTCACTATAAAATTTACGGTGAGGAGATGATGACAACAAACGATGGGGTAAGCAAGTAGAAAGGACGACATTACTTATATTATGAATGAATGGATGGATAATGTTGTGTATGGTGGGGATAAAATGACAGGAGACACAAAACACAAAACGGCGACACATACCGCTTATTATTGCAACACTAATAATAATGTAGTGCTGCTTTTACTCCTGTGTGCAGCAGCATACAATATATCTACTACACTACGATATTGTTGCTGCTGGTTTTGTTGGGTCGTCATTTGTACTCATCACGGTACATAGTTTTTATGATGGGATGGGATTTTCCCAAATTTGCTAAATTAGGGATGATGATGCGGATGATAACAACAAAAGTGATCCTTTGGGGATTGATTTTTTTTATTTGAGTGTTCTACATGCAGACCAGGTTGTTGCCTAATAATACTCCATCCAACGTTTTTTATATCTGTTCATTTCTATTACGTAATTTAGTATAATGCTTAATACTAATGAATCGAAACAAAGTAAAAGATGTGAAAAGAAAATAAGAGTAAATTTTCATGTCTACAGAAAAGCAAAAAAATATTTATATGAGAGGATGAATCTATTACTGAACTCTCTCTCTCTGTCTGTCTGCCACTTTAGTTTGGAATAATCTTGAATTTTACTCATCTCGCATGCTCGAAAGGAGAAGCAAATCCAATTGAAATGTATGCCGGGAAGAACAAATAGAAGGAATTCAAGATTTAGGCGTGATATATTGTTAATTCTCAGCAGCGACGGTGGCGGTGGGATGCCGTTTCACGACAAGCAAGACAAAATGCGTACATACCACTTACATGCATCGCTGGAAAAAGCGTTTGTTCACGTGTAAGAAATTCATCAAATTGTTGAAGGATAAACACATAGCTTTGTCTGCATTTACTTTGCCTGGGCAAACTTTTTATATATTTTTTGTTTTATTTTTCTTCCCTCTCTCTCCGTCTCTATTCCCCAAGAAAACTGCGAATAAGAGGAGGCAAATTTCGAAAGAAGAAAAAGAGAAGAAAGATGATGATGAGGGAAAGGAATGGTGTGAAAAATGCTCTACACACAAAAAGAAGGCATCCCATAACTCTTTGTCTATGGGAGAAAATGCCACTTTTCAGACTTGACAATAGGCAAAAACGGACACATACGAATTTCCCTTTCATTCATTCATTCATTCATCCTTCTTTTTCTTCTCTTTCTTTCCACTCTCTCTTTCGCATACCTAACTACATTACATAAGTATTTATCTGGGCAAGTTTTATTCTTGGGCATTTATCTGCAAAGTGGGCATATGCGAATGCTAGCCATCTTTCCTGATAAATGTGCATCCATAACCAACCACCACTCTTCATCTTCGTCTTCCCATATACGCTCCTTAGCAAAATAACGACTCTGTCAGCACCCAAATAAATTATACACAAACAGAACATTATTATACCGCGTGCATTAAAGCTTTGTCTTTTATCATTTTATAGTACGTCGTCTCTGACTGTTGCTAGACATCCTAAATGCGCTTATATATGAACTTACAATTTGTCTCCCCAAGTCTATTGTCTTTCTTTTTCCTTTTTACAATGCCGCCTTACTCATCATCTCGCCATCATCGTTTAAAAATATTAAAACAAAACGCTTGATACAATGTCAACTTTATTTTTAACTGTTACATTAAATATTATGGGAATAACTTAATTGTCCTATTTAATTTGCAGTTTTTTGTGTTGTATTATTTTTTAAGTTAGCATAATACGGAAAACGATAATATATAATAGGCTTCGCAAAGCAATTGGATGGGTGATGAAAAAATGAAAAGGGAAAATAAAAGAAAGTCTTTTATTTTTCCTGCTCCAATGTAAATGCTTATCTTTAGCATTAAGTCCAATACTTTTTGGTGGTTTGGATACGAATCCTTTAGCGTCATATTATCAAGAAAAGAAAAAAAGGACGACCGACAATGAGGGAGAGCTAGCTAGAGAGAGAGAGAGAGAGAGAGAGAGAGAGCGTTGGGGAGGATGGAGAAAAGAGTGTGAGAAATGTGTGTTCACTCAAGTACACATTTAATAATAATAATAATACGCATATATTCAAATCCTTAATGTTTCCCTGCAACTCCTCTGTTTTAAGCTTGGGAGTTGCAAACACGCACTCACTCACTCACACATACAAAACGAAAAGATTCAAGATATATATGTCGCAAAGGTGACAAAGACAAAACGATTCTTACTCCTCGCCTGTTTTGTCTTCTTCAAGAGATCAACATTCACAACCTCTGAAAAAAATCTCCTGTAGAGGAAGAAGTTGCTATTGGAGGTAAACGAGAGTAGTAGAGAGGAAAAGAGCTTTAAGGTTTTTCTAACCAACCTACCACCCTCACAAAAAAAGACATGTAGACATGTCGACTGCTGCTCTTTTTCTAATATAACGTATTATATGCATGATGATGATGATGACAATGATGGCGGTGGTGGTTGCGGTGGTAGTTGTACGATCGGGATTGCGATGTCACTCTTTCTGAAAAAACGTGAAGGTGGTTGGTATTGCATTGGTTGGTTGTGTGCAGTTTTTTATCACAAGGCGAGAGAGAGAGAGAAAACACCGAGAAGTATAACAAGTTTGCTGCTAAAAGATATTACAAAGTGGGATTGCTATCTTGTGTAACATCTTTCTTTTCATCATCCTGATAGGTTTCCCCGTAAAACCTCTTTTTTAGGGATATTCATTCCTATGAAAATTCACAAGTCGAAAGAAAAAGAAAACGCGTATAAAGAAATGAAATAAAACGAATGTCAGGGATCTAAAAAGAGGAGAGAAGAAGGATTTTAACAAAATCACACCTTGTCCTGGTGATGAGTGGATACATTCTTCTTTTTTGCTGAAAAAAATAACAAAAGAAAAGTATGAATCCCTCTACCATGTACACGTTTTACCATTTCCAGTATTGCTAACATTATTATACATTATTGTCATTGGTATTTTTTAAGAAGAAAAAAAAACGTTTCAAAATCCCAAGTTAAGCCTATTTAAAACCTGTTTTGGCACGAGTGCGGATGCCTAGGATGAGTGCTAGTGAACAATCGAGAAAAGGTGTTTTGGTAGATTAAACGCACCGTCAAATAAAGAACAAGTATAGTTTTCCAATAAAATTCCTCCTTTTTTCCCAACTCCATTTTGTTTCTTTCTTTCGGAGAAAATATGATCTTGCAAGTAAAAACCTAAAGAAAATTCTGTTCTTGAAAGAGAATGAATGAATAACTCTTTTTCTCCGTTGAAAAAAATTTCTGTGACGTTGTGTTGGACAAGTTGTATTATAGCTGTATGGTGCAATCCCATATTAGACAAAATGAAACCTCAGAAATAAAGTGTTATTGCTGTGCCTACCACCATCTCATCATAAAGTTATGCTGTACATTTATATACTCTTGACAAAAAAGAACAAAACCATAACTTGGTTGGTGTGCTGCTGTGGTGGTATTAAGACAAAATAGAAACTTTGTGGTGGTTGCTTGCGGACCGCAATGAAGCGGCACACACAAAAACATATCCAGCTATATATTTTCTCTGTTCTACATTCTCCTCCATCATTACAATATTATATTATTATTATTTTGCATCTTGCCCCTCATTGCTTTTTGTATCTTTGATAATATTATCCGCTATAGCTTTATATAAAGTAATAAGAATAATGATAAATAAGAAAAAAAGTGTTTTTTTCATGGTGTCAGCATCTTTTCTAATAACAAGTTTGAAAATATGGATATGAGGGATCAAAGTATTGATCAAAAGGATTCTGTGTTCTTTCTTGAG
The DNA here is from genome assembly GCA_036850745.1 of Homidia socia. Classification (NCBI taxonomy): domain Eukaryota; kingdom Metazoa; phylum Arthropoda; class Collembola; order Entomobryomorpha; family Entomobryidae; genus Homidia; species Homidia socia. The sequence continues at coordinate 13,423 of JAANSP010000670.1, read as the reverse complement.
ACAAGTGTTCCCTTTCTCTCCGTCTCTCTCCCACCATCTGGATAAGCACAAATCTCTTCATTTCATCATCATCAACATCATTGTCGTCATCGTCATCATCCACATCATTTTTTTCCTTGGTCATCTTTATGACTGTTTCTGCTGCTGTGTATAATATATAGCTTTTGTATACAAGTATGGATTTGATCGTTTATATTCTTTATTCCAGAAAAAAATAAGTAGATCAGTATGGTGGTGGGCAAAAGAAAGAGCACACAAGACACTGTTAAATTGTATTCTATCAATAATACTGTCCATCATTAAGCAACTTACTCACTCTTCACATTTCCTTTCCCTATACTCCTTTCCCTCCCACTGTTCAACAGTATACTGCGCGCCGCCCTACTGATGAAATAATGATGATAGGAGCAGGATCGAAAGAGAGAGAGAGAGAGAGTATACATGGAGGATGAACAGAGTCATCATCAAATCTTCAATAAAAATACGCTTGGTTTGCATAATAGTACGACATATATTATAAGTGGAGTGAAAGTAAAGGAAAAAGAGCAAGGACCGAATTGTTTTCTCCTCCTTTATATTTTTTCTTCTTCATCTTTTTTATATTTTCCCTGCAAATCAGGAAACATGCCACAGAGATTGGATAATACTTTGACGGGGCTACTACTACTTTGTACACTTGTTCAAGTAGTTGTGGTAGTATGGCACTACTATCTATAAAGTTTTCATCGGTTTTTTCCTTATATATATTAGCAGTGGTGGTACTGGTAGTAGTAGTAGTAGCAATAACAGCAGTAGTAGAAAGTTGCTCAGTTTTTTATATGCACAAAACTTGATTTTCTCTTCTTTCCCCTTCTTCACTGGCTGTCTGCATTGAAGCAAGAAAAATGTCTTTTTGTATCTGACTCAGTATAATTTTTTTTCCTTTGTCGTTTGTTCCTTCCTCCTCCTGGTCCGATATTGTCAACATAATATATAATATTATTACCATATTGTTGCATAATAATAATTTACAAGAGAGGTAAAAGAGGGTAAAAAAGCCAAATAGAGAGAGAGAGAGACCATGTTCCATTGTCAAATGTGCAGCTTTTATTTTTGATGCAACAAAGAGGCTACTAAATTACATAGAAAATCCTATCGCATCTCTCTCCCTCTCTAAACAATGCCGTAAGTATGTACTTAACTTTGTTGAACAAGAAGGAAAATGCACAGAGAGAAAGAGAGGTGGTGGTAGTGGCAGTGCAAACAAAGTAAGTACTAAAAAGTCTTGTTACTTTTGCCGTCTGTTCTCTTTTTTGTTCCGACACACCGCCACCACCATTACAACCACACAACCAGCAAGAAGACAACCGCTTTTTATTAAAGAAACGTGAACTAAAAGTAATTGTACAGAGATAGCATCATCATCGCCTTTCTTGCTTCTTTTTTGTTCCATTTTGTAGACAGTCAACGACTACTCTGCCATTGTCTTTTTTGTAGCAGTATATGTAACACATAATATTATGCATGTATAAAAGAGGTAAGCACTTGCAACATCATAGGCAGTAGTAGATAATAGACCGGAGGAGCGTAATAAATAATAGGTTATGTGTTTATGCAAGTGGACCTATGTAACTACTACTACTAGTAGTAGTAGTATTAGGTATTAGGAAAGTGAGGCAAGGAGTTTGTACTTAATACTTGTGGGAATAATATAATAGACATTTTCAAGTATGCTCAAGTAGGTATCTCATCGTCGTTGTCGTCGTCATCATCAACCCTGCTTTCTTTCTCTAGTCATGTGAGCATGATCATCATCCTAGTCATAGAATCGTTGGAAAGGATGATGATGATGCGATTGTGGTGGCGACGATGAGGGTGAATCCCATTTTAGATCTTTTTCCCCTTACTTTATAAAAATTATTTTACATGCAACTCATTCAAATACTGTGTTCATGATTATTATTATCATTGTCGGGTGGTATGTGTGTTTTTTTAAAGTTTTTAATATTTTCCATTTTTGTGAAAACTAAATTGTAAATAAAAAATAAAAATAAATTGAAAAAGTTATATTTATAGAAAAATAAGAAGAAGCAACTGCTTGGTTTCCGTGTTCTTTGAGGATTATCTTTTTCAAGTTTTTTTTGTGGAAAGTACATTAAAAAGATAAGAAGATTCTTTGAATATTTTTTTAGTTGTTTGTGTATATTTATTACGTGTTTAAAATGTAACACGCAAGGCATAAGTCTCCATTTATTTTGGAAATGTACATTTTTTTAATATATGCCAAGAGTTTTATGACATGCTATTTAAAAGTTGTAGGAGTATTTTTCTGGACGTATTTCAATTCTGGTTATATTATTTATATTTGGTTTAAAAAATGTGCAATTTACGATGGGAACGAACGAGTTTTGGGGTAATATACATAATTTACATAACACGCAAGGTTTACCATTTTCTTGAAATATTACCAACGATAATGGTAGAGAGAGAAAGGGCAAAAAGGATAAATAAAATAAAATAGCGCCAACAATTTCACTTGATAATTTAAATTCAAACGGAGTACCGTCCACTTTTTCCGGGTTAATAACAACCATTTATTTTTTGTCACGTTACCCCACACACTTTCATGGATGAAAACCCACTCACATTAGATTATTGAAAATTCTTACAATTTCCTCCTCACGTATACTCGTGTAAGATTTAAAATGAATAATGCTGCATTACTTTCCCCTTACGGCAACTGCAGCAAAAAAAACAAGATAAAAGAGGAATATAATACCTACCTATACAAAGGTATGTGGCCTCGTTAACCAAACAAATTAGCAACATGGTAAAAGGAAGCGAGTGTCCTCCACCGTCGTCATGATGATGATGATGACGATGATGTGATAGCAGTAGCAGTTTTTTAGACGGCATGGCATCGTTCCCATAAAGTGTAAAACTATTTGTGTGAAATCGGCAAGCATCACACAAGTAGTAAGCAATTTATCCCTAATCGCACCAAATATTTCGTCATCATGATGAAATAATAACAGTAACAGAGCAAGCAGCACTCCACTCCAGTGCTTTGTTGCTTCTGCTACCATGTCACATAAAAAGTCATAAACTTTTCTTTTCAAGTTTACTCATCCAACTATAGCATCATATTATTCTATGCAAATGCATACTTGGTGCATATCAAGTCTTTTTGCTGTCATGGTGCAAGTGTACTCCGAACGTATCTGCTCTCATTATTTTCATGATATTATTACTTGTTCGAACAACTAACTAACAACATAACTAGCATTATTATTACGCGATGATTCTTCCCTCCAGTTTCCTTTGAATAAAGTCCAGCACGGGTGGATGGGTTGTAGCAGTAGTCGCTTATGATTAACCACCACCGCACCTCCACCGACACCACCAAATAGTAAAAAAGGGTTTTTGACGAAGCTGTATGCCTATTCTCTTTCTCTCTTGATGAGTTTAATGATGATGCAACTGCTGCTGTGCTGGTCGCTCTGGAAATAGAAAAAGAAAAATACTTTACAGTTTCCAACAGCTCATCAGCACGATGATAAGTTTGTGTTATGGTAGCAATGTAATATTTACTATGCGACAGACCGCTACTACTACTGCTGCTATTTATTTACTTTACTTTCCGTACATATAGTATTCAAGTGAGGAAAAGTATGACGATGAGAAAATTTGGATTCTACCGAAAATTATGTATAAATATAAAAGAAAGTGTGTATGGGTTTATCTTCTTTGCGCGCTTGTCATGATGATGAGGAGTACAGTAAATTTGGTATGGTATGTAAATATATAGGAAAGCAAGGCATGCGATTATCGACGGAGGAGGAGGAGAAGAGATACGAGCGAGCACAAACACACACACACAACATGGCAGTCAAGTGAATTCATGAATTGTTCTTTCTCATTGAACCGTGTGGTAGTTCCCTTTTATTAACTCCTCTAATTCGGCTTAATGGTTATCCAAAGCCCATTTGTGCAGCGTCAACGAGCCATGGAAATTCTTTAGCATTTATTTTAACTGATCGTGTCGCCTCTTCTCTTTTTCCTTTCCACTTGGCGCATTATTATTTTCTCTCTTGTTCATACAATAACATATTATCTCTCTCTCTTTTCCCATGTCTTGTTCCTTTCTGCCTTGTTTCTGAAATGCATTCACCCTCAGAGAATATGTCAGCAAGTAAAGTGTACCTACATGGTTAATAGATAACAGCAACAACAACTAGGCACTCGCGCACGAGGCAAAAAAAACGATCACGATGACGACAATGATGGTGGTGGCGAGAATGATAATGATGACGATCATCATTATCATCATCATCCTCATCATCTTTATCATAGTGCCCATGTTTTGTGATGTTTTCTACTTTGTAAACTACATTTTGTTACTGCTGCTGCTGTTGTTGTTATTTGTGCCAGAGTCAAAATCACTTGGAATGTTTGTCTCAAGTGTAAACAGCTTTGTTGTTGTAGCAGCACATCAAGCTTACTTTTTCTGTGCTTCTTGTACAAATTCATCTCATCATTGCCAGAATTTTGATAGTCATTCCTCCACTACTACTACTCTGTGGCTTCTTTATTATTTTACATACAACAAAATTGTAATAATGTTCCAATTGTATCGACACTTGAGAAAATAAACTTCGCATCCTAATAGTAAATAACGTAAAAGTCAAACACGTATTATCGTAGATTGGGGTTTAGCGAGAAGCCACTAAATGAAATGTTGAACAAAAAAGGGCACATATATATAGCTTGTGGATAAATGTAAACTTGGATACTTTCTAAAGTTCCATTTTCCTTTTTTGTTACGTATGTAAAAATACAAAAATAAAATGAAATTAAAAGAGTTACGCATTGAATGATATTTTTTGGTTGCAAGAAAAAATGTGGGATTAGCTTCAAATCTGTTGAGCGTGTAGACAGGCATGTTGTAATTAAGCTGTGTACTTGATTCAGCGGAAAAGCCAGTAGAACAATCTCCGAATTCCCAACAGACTTTTTTGTGCTTTCGGTTGATTAACAATCAAGAGCGAAATTTCATTATTCCACTAGAAAGAAATTCATATCACATGCATTTATTTTATTGGCATTAGAATTCCAGTGGAAGAGGATTTACCACCACCCCTTTTGCACTCGCTCTACTTGACTGTTTTCAATTTCGCAAGTAGGTATTTATTTCCCATGCCGCTTCTCTTTATGGGGTTCATTGAATAGATGGACAGATGGGATTACTCACATTACAAATTAATGCTTAAAAATGCTATATACTTTATACTCCATAGTTATAATACGAGAATTTTGGATATTTAGATAATAAAAATATGCGGTTGTTTTTGTCTAGTTTTATATCCTCGCGAAATCCTATTAAGCATCATTTTATCTGCACCCTGAATTTACCAAGATAATTTCAGTATTTATTCGACTATTTTTTTCTGCTACTGTTCAATTATCTTTGCTTTGAGAATGCAACATGGTGGAAAAATTACACATCAAAAGTGCTGGCACGCTAATTACAAACAACACTCGGCTGGTAATTTTCTCCTACATACTTACCATCTCCCTGTCTCTCTCTCTAACCATCCATCCATCCATCCATCCAATTTTAAATAGTTTTGAAAAATTATGTCTATCAGATCATCTTTTCTACAAAGAATCATCATCATCCACCAGAGCTCTCTAGTCAGCCTCGTCATCATCATTGTCCAAAATCACATATAATATTCTCAAATTATAAGACTGAATCAGCAGCTACAGAGCGTCGACATCAAATTACCAAGCATACTGCTGGTGTGGATGATGATGATGATAATAATGATGATGATGGTTACCAAGGTAAGTCAGATTAGCAGCAATGCTGATTTGATTTGTGGTTCTAGTAGTTGTTGTTGTTGTTGCTCTAGCTGTTTGTTGGAAATGATAGGTGTAATTGAATATAAGGTAGGGAGGCAGGCAATAAAACGATTATCTAGTTGTGGGTGCAGATACCGAGAAGATTGATTTCAAATAAATGACGTGGTGGTGGTTGATGGTGATTATTATGCCACCTCCAACTAGTACCTTCTCATACATGTTTAATACATCAAGTTTTTATATATACACCGGACGAAAAAAATAACTACTTTTTTGACATGCACTGACACATGCCTACTCAAAAACTCATAAACACTCACACTTTTTTCTAGTTGCATCAATTTTAACAAGCAGAGCAAAAAAATGTACAACCTGGAGGAAGGTTGGTTGGTTGGATGTAATTTAATGTGAAACATTTAAAATGAATGAGAGAGTGTGCATTCTCTGCTGCAAATGTGTGCAAAAAGGTTTCTCCGTGTCTATATGCAAGCATGTATACGTTTAATGCGTTTGACTATTCTACTATTATCGTGATGAGGTACTTTTTAAAATGGATATAAAACGTTTTTTTCCAAGAATTTCTCCTTTTCATTATCGCATGTTTCATCCACACAGATTTATTATGGGCAAGCGTAAGCCTCATCATCATCATACATTGTTGATAGTTTTACAGAGAGAAAATTCGATCGTATCATCCTCCTCGTTACAAAAACACCACGAAACTTAGCCAAAGAGATTCATATTTTTGATTTTGCATAGTAATTTTTTCTGACCTTTTCCCCTTCTCTCCCAGCTATTTATGATTAGCTTCAGGAGATTCACAAGTGACTTGGTATAGGATTGGTGGATTGGATAAAGTTTCGTGTTGGCACTTTTTCATTCGCTATCATGTCGTTAGTCGGAGGTGTGACGTGATGAAAAATGTAAATTGTATCTGAATGCCATACTTGAATTTAAAGAAACGGTCGCAAACATTGAAAACAAAATCAGGATATTTTGCATTTTTTACATAAAAAATTATAATTGCATTGTTTTTGATGAAGAAGTACATAAGCGCACTAAAAAACGATGTAAATTTGTACAAATCTGATTGAAAACGAGATTGTCAATATTTGCGTGCTTCTTCATTAAAGCGTCATTATTCATCTAATAAGTTTTTTCTTGTGCGATCAATTCTTTTCTGGAGAGAATCTAAATGCTATTTCTTGTTTTTTGATTTTTCAAAAAAAACATTTGCTTGTACTGCAAATACAATAAAGGCATTGCTCAACTAAATTACTCGTCCCGACAGTCTTGTTTCTTAAAGGAATCAAAGTTATAAAAAAATCAATGTTGTTCTGTCCATTTTCTTGTCCATCTAAAAAATCACGTTACCTTTATTCTAAAACCGTATAATAATCTGTCAGAGAACATTTTCAACGTGGTGGTAGTACAAATTCCACAAGATATTTCAGTGTTTATCATCATCATCGTCTTGGTCGTACTTGTTTGATTTTTATTAGCTCGCCTCTAATTTGCTTCAACAAAGTGAATAGCATTTTGAAGAATGAAAAAAAAGAGTAGACAAAAGTTTTTTTGTATTCTTAATAAATTAAGGGCTGACACGCAACCTATTCCTTTTGATCGTGTTCTCTTCCAATGCAACATTTCTGTGCTGCTGCTCTAGACTTGCTTGTGTAAAAAAGATGGAGAATCCGGTTTCCTATTATTCATAATAATAAAATATTTTTTTAAACTTTGTAAAAAGATTGGTGTTGTGGACCATCTGTTTTTTTCTTATTTATTCACTCACTCCATCAAGTATTCATGCATAGACCAAGTCTGTCAAAAAATTGTAGCAAAAGTGGTAATAATATTACAGTGCACTCTCTCAAGCAGAAAGTGTTCCATACTCCATATTTTTTCCTTCTACACTACGATTATCCTGCATTCAGGATTATAATACGAGGTGGAAACTATATTATTCAGAGTAAAACAGCGCTCATTTTCTTTCAAAACTTACAAGCTCTTATACTTAAATGTACACTCTTAATATTTTTATGATTATGATTTTTACTTCATTACACACAAATTTGTAACGTGGCACCCAAACAAAAAAATTGTGTGTAATAAAAGGTATTTTTTACTTTTCACTGACTACCAAGTACCTACCAACTTCTATTATTGCACTCATTCAAACAAGCTGTCTTTTGCTGCTCCATTTTCTTTAATGATGGTAATTTTATCTGGCTTTTTATTGAATTTTAAAAAGATGTATTGCGTAAAGTGGGCAAATATATGAAAGTCAAATTCACTTTTTATTTCCATTTTAAAAGGAAAAATAAGGGATAAAAGATGATGATAATAAAAATGCAAATTGGTGGCAAGAAAATGTTACAAAGTATTTCCTTTTATCTTCAATAGTTGAAATGGCAAAATGTCGTAATATTTTAATCGGATATCTTATTCGTCGTAGCATGAATGTCGTTTTAGTGAGCTTACCATAATGTGAGAAAATGTCAATTTTTTGTTTGATTATACGACAGGATATGTAAAAATAAATAAATACGCACTTTGTAAATACAAAAAGGAAGAAAGAAAAATGTATGCCTGGTACAGAGTAGTAAAAAAGCATGGCAAAGTTCAAGTGGATCACTTGAAAAAGCGTCGATTTAGCGCTGACATGAAAGTAATGTGTTATAAGAGTCGAACATTTTTTTCATGGGGCTTTACATAAAAAACAAAATTAAACGTCACTTTTCGAAAGATAAACTACTACTTTTGCATAATATTTAGGCATATGTAAGTGGCACATACAAGTTTTACCCATTTTCCCTGAAAAAATTAGTTTTGATGAGAAAAAAATATATTGGAGTTTTATGTATTTTTATTTGTGCGGCAAAACCACAAATAAAACCACAAGCAATTCCTTCATTCTAAATATCACCACTATTTATCAACATTGCTCGTACATACAGTAGAAGTAAAACTTGCTGGCTAAATGTCTGCTGAAGTCTGAAGAGAAAACAGAATTGGAAATGCAGCATGTTTTGTAAGAGATAGTAGTAGCTAGATATGCAATTTTCTTGGAATTGTGCTGGTACTTGAGTGGTATTTATGGAAAAGCAGCTTTTTTCTTCAGAACGTATGTATGTCGATTAATAAAATAATGTCCATACCATTTACCCTGCAGAGAGAGAGAGTTTAAAAAGTAAACAGCATTGGTGTGTAGTTGTAGCAATTGGTAGTCAGAGAATAATATCCGCATAAATATTAAATGGAATAGCTGAATGAAAGTGTAGCAAATGGATAAAATGTTTTCATAGGCTGCTTGTTGGACCCATTCGTTCATTCTTCTTGTTATTACCAAATATTGGTGGTGATGACAACGACGAGGACGACGACGCCGGCGATATGAATACCATGTGTGTAGTTAATATGTAGCATATAAATTGTTTGCATTGAATCTTGTAGAATTTATTTTAAACAGGATCTTCAATACAAACAACTTGTGAGGAGAGAGGCAGTGAATGGGAAAGTGTGTGTGTGTGGAGCGATGAAGCTGGCGAAATAAAATACCCTCGTTGACGTACAATATCCCGTGGGGATTTAACTTGTGTTTACATTAAACAAAGATTAAGAGCGGTACGGTGTATACTTTATCTGAAGTGACAATATTTTAATATTATGGAAATTTAATGACATTTCAGGGAATTGCTTGTAAAACCTGCTTCCTCTTCAAGCGTCAAGCCTTCCTTTTCATAAGAGCAGTGACGATGAGCAGAGAACTAATGCAAAATACACTATACTTTGTGCATAATATTATGGCTAGGTATGTATCGAGTCTTCTCTACTCTAATGATATGATGATGATAAGCCTGACGAAAAAGAGACGAAATTGTAGAATAATATCGTGCATTTATACATATTCGGATGTTTATAGTGCAGTGGTATTGCTGGTGGTGGAAGAATGTGGTATTGAACCGTAATGAATTCACTGCCTCTGGTGCTAATATATGCTGGTCTTTTTTGCAGTAGACACCAATATGCCATTGCCGAAAATATACCCATTCACCTAAGTAGCTATTCGAAATTTCGAAAATACCAAAGTCGTAGAAACGGATTTTAGTAGACTATTGAGAGCAGGGAGCTTTTATTATCATGTAGGTTTGCTCTTTCTACTACAAATCCTACTTTGGGAGATATAGCTGTTTATTTATTATGTGTGTACCCGTTACTATGCATCATCATCATCAAGTTGGGTGTAACTGGCTACAGTAAAAGAAAATAAGCAAATGCAGTCAATGTGAGAAAACAAGGTAATGTTTCAGTCGATTTTGCTACTACTGCTGCTGCTGCCGATGATGATGATGATGATAATGATGTACGGTAGAGGCAGTGGTTTACTTTGTTAAAGTAACGTGTCTTTTGTCTGTTAGTTTGGCATGAACATGCACCGTGCAGTACTGACTTTGTTTTCCCAGTGATTTTCTACATGATGAATTTTTCATATAGTTTACATGTACTCAAAAGGCACCGTTTACTAAGCTGCAGACGCAAAGGGAATCTACAAAATTTATGGATACTTGACCGTTTTTCGCTAGTACATCACAAAATACCTTAAAATGTCTCCATGCCTCTATCAAAATCCATGTATGTGAATGCTTTCGTTACATCAATCCAATTGTGACAACAACAATGACAACAACACAGTAGTGCGATGACGATGCAAAAGCGTTCCGGTGAAAATGCACTTTTCTCTAATCCCATCGTGATACTTTGGTAAATAGATGATGTTATGCTACCTACTTCCACCCCTACTCTAGTACCACCTAGGCAAGTTGGTATGTACATGTATATAGTGTGTGTCTGTGTACATTTGTCTTGCAAAATTACTTTAGCTTTAGCTACTCCGCTCTCTTTTTTCCTTTGCCTCTCTTCCCCACGAATTTCACAACAGCTCGTTGAAAATCCTGTGAGAAAGGCAAAACAGATCCATTTGCCACCTTATTTATCCGCTAACTTGTCTGCCCAAAAGACATCATCAATGATGCCACTAGAACTTTTCCAACCAATATAACCATCACCACCACCACTACCACTTTAGGTGTCACGACACTAAAATGGGGTAGGTGGCTCCTGGAGCGTGTAGTGGAATCACTGGCTTCTCTTCTCTCTCCCTCGTGTCGTGTTGTGCCATTTTAGCATAAGCTACTTATTGGTTTTGCCTTGTGTAAACTGAAAAGAGTAAAGACAGCTAACGCACACACAATCACACACACACCTTCTCCTCAAGTAAAGGAAAAACAACTTATCTTTATACTCTATCATCATCATACATTCCGCATACCTATATATCTACCTAGAAAAGCTACTTTCACATATTATTATTATTGCTGCTGCTGCTGCTACAATTTGGTTGAAAGCGCTGCTGCTTCTTTAGTAGTCATTCACCCATGATGCATGTCTACTGGCTCTAGCTGCTGCTACCCATATTATGTATAGGTACGCATTTATTGTGCTTGTATGAAATATCTAGTCATTTTTTATAAATACAACTCGCACCGCTTTCTAACAGCGTGTTATATAGGTAGCCTGATTACTATTATTATTATTATTTTATTTTACTACGGTTAAGTTTCACTCGGATGAGCTTGGTGGTGGGGAGATACGCTAAATTAAAGGAATCGCGAGAGTGAGATAGATAGATAGACAGAAATGAATAATGCCGGTCCTCAGCTGCTTCCTTTTTCCTGGACATGATTCAACCAAGTCGTCGGCTCTCTCTCTGCTTTTCTCTCTGCTGCGTTTTTAAAAGTGAAAAAGATTGGATAGATGGATGGATGGATGAGCTGGTTGGTTTGGTTGCTTGCTACTTGTGTGTTTTCTGTCTGTTGTGCATGTCTGCTGGCTGTGTTTGTGTGTGTGATGAGTGATGATCAAGTGTCTTCACTGTAACTACCAGACACGTACATCACATTTTGTCGATGCCATGCCGCCGCCGCTGCTCTACTGCTGCAGTGATGTTTTTAGCTTTGTGTGTGCTGTCGGCTGCCCTGGGCTAATTTTATATTTATTCACAATATTAAAATAAGTTCCGGTTTAGCAATTCACTTTAATCGCATCAGCTCTTTATCTTTCTCTAGATGGGTTCGTGCTAATGGCACCTTCCCCAACACATACGTTCCCTGGTAAAATGCTGCATTTTACTCCACTCTATTCTCACACGCCATTTATCTGTGGAAAACAGTTGAACAACACAAGATTGTAGTTATTTGGCTGTGGAGAGAGGGACAGAGAGAGAGATCACCATGTATGGAGATAACAAATGACTAAACATTTTCCACCATTCAAAGGATAAATATAAATGATGGCCAAGCCAACCTAAAATTATTTTTTCTCTCTTTTTTCTACCAAATTACATTTTGTATCACACTTCAATTCTTGGAAGCAATTGGGAAAACGTGACCATAAATGTTGCTAATTTTTTATCAAATTATTTTTTCTTGTTTTTTGGCTGTTGGGTTTTTTTCTATTAAAATGTGTTTTATAATGAAAAAAGAGGATGAGACACTGTAGATAAACTGGTGGTGACGAAAATATATATAGTTTCCCTGGGTATTTATGTCGACCATTAGTTAATAGCTTGTGAGTTTAATAATAATGATAATCTCTTGTTATATTGAAATGAGAACTTTTCCTCTTTCCCGTCCTCTTTCTTTTTGTAAAATCATGTGGAAAAATGAGCCATTTCACGACTTGGTGAAAAGAGACAAAAGAATAGTGTCAGGAGCTTTGGGTATTTCTCCATTTTTTTCTCCGAAAAAAAGAGAAAAAGAATGAATGAATAGAACATCATGGAGTATGGGAGAATGACTAAATGATCATGCACACACAAGAGGAAATCACAATAAAAATAATAATAGCGGCGAAGGAAGTAATAATAAGGAAAAGTAGTGGTGGATATTATTTTACACATTATTTTCTATTCTGCACTATGCTCCTTAATAATAATAATAATAATAATAAAAGCAGTGCAGAAGAATAAGAGGAAGGAAGGATATAGGAAAAAGCATGTAGGGTGGAAACAAGTAAAATCTTGAAAATCTCAAGATGACACTTGAATAAAAGGGAGGGTGTTCGATTCACTATTACATTTTTTTGCTGCTCTATTGCAACTACAGTAATAGCTTACTAGAAAAAATAACACTAGGTTTTTTTTATTCTTTTTCATTTTTCTCGTCCTCTCAAGTTTATTTTATTCTGCTAAAGAAATGTTTTTGCTGCTAGATACCAATGAATATAAAATATGATTATGTTTTTATATTAGAGAGGAATGGACTGTTATTATGGACATAATAATTCTGAACATTATCATAGTCGTCGTCAATGCCTCCATTCCATGTCGTCGTTCGTCATCATCGTTATTATTATTATTATTATATTATATAACTGCTGCACTGCACTCTACTATCGCTCGCTTTCTGTGCTAGATTCATTTTTTCCTTACGTTTATACTCACTCGCCCTTACTTTTTGTGTCAAATGATGAACGTGTGGCATTCAAAATGAACAAGATGAAAAACAACGTGTGTGTGTGT
>JAANSP010000669.1:0-19311 GCA_036850745.1 Homidia socia | reverse complement strand
GGTGAGATGATGAGAATGATCTATGATGTTGCTTCTCGTTGTCAAAAGGCTGACAGGGAGAAGAAGATGGACCCAATTTTTCAAGAAGGACTCACATTGATTTGTTACGTTGTATTGCGTGCAATAATTTTAATGAGTATCATCATCATGATCATCACGGGCCGCGGATAAATGAATGAAATGAAAAGTAAACTTTTCACGAGTCATCACCAATCATCGTACTCATCAAAAAGTTGGATGGAGTAGTAGTAGTAGCAGGAGTGTATGACTTTATACATATGATCAGAAACCATTGAGAAAAAAAGACAAAGGCTATAAAGAATATTATATAATCTAGGCTTGGTTCATTACTTTACAAAGTAATGATAAATTACATAAATTATTATTATAGTGGTAGCGGTTGGTGTTGGTGGTAACGTTTTTAAACTGTGGTAAATGCTTAGAGCAGAGAGGGAGAGGGAGAAAAAAATGAGATATACAATTACGTGACCGACTGACAAATAAACATGACTACTGGCTGTGTTGTTTGTTATCTGGAGGAAGGAGAATTAATTTTTTTGTATGAATAGCAAACAAATAGCGTGGCAGTAATAATCACAAGGCTCTTGCTGATTTGATCTAAAGGTCCTTTAATCATTCTCATTCAATGAAAACTAATTAATTCCAATAATTTAAATTTGTTCATTTTTTAACATGCGCAGAGTACACGCTCAAGCGAGGAGTAGGCATTTATGTATAGGTAGTAGGTTTTACTTTGAGGATGATGATGAGAGATGCCGTACGTATTTACATGAACAATGCGTTTGCTTGCATGCACCTGTTTGATTCGTTGTGGTTCTTTTGATAAGAATCAAAAATTATTGTAGGTCTCTCCCTCTCAACAAGTCGCCGCCGCTCCGTTCATCCGACAAAATAAAATAAATTTTCTGATCTTCGATGAGATCTTTGAATTAAGTAAGTGTACAGAAGTTATTACAACGACTACTGACTACTCTACTACCACCACTTCGGCGGTGGCGGTGATGGTGGTGACTGCAATTTAGTAATCTGTTTTATATATTGTGTGGATTGTTGAAATAATATTTTTATTTGTTATCGTTATTACATTGTTGCATTTGGCATATGCTCTACAAATACATGGGTGCAAAATGAAACATTTTTATAAGTAAAAAATTAGTCAGTAGTACGTACGGTGTGTGTATAGGCATGTAAGTTTATGATTATAGAACGTGATGGACGACGACAAGGCTGGCAAGCCATTCATAAACTCCATTGCTCTCATTAACTAGTTTTCTCTCTCTGTTCCTCTCTTCTCTTATTGCAATTTTTTCTTATCAACCTCAATTATAAAAGTTAATAAGGAGCTCATAACAAGGTCTTTAAAAAATCTACAACAAAACATGCATAAAGTCATCACGGCAGCAGCAGTAGCATCATCATATTTACCTATACAAACATATTATTATATGGGGATGGACAATGACGACGAATGGACAGGACACCGCTATTCCCATAAACAAATATATACTTTGCAGTTGTAGAAAACAAAATGACAAAAACATGAGTATATTTATTATTGGATTGGAAGAAAAAACTTGATTGGTCGCGTCTACCACCACCGCACCACCATCAGCGCCACCCCTCTAATTTTCATAAACACACGACATGACAGGGAAAAATAGGGAACATAGAGATGCCATGCCGGATGGATGATGATGGGAGCAGACTCCCAACTTAAGTACCTATTTTTATGCAATTTTAACAAAATAAATGATCTTGTTAGTTTGGATGACGACTGCTAGAACAGCGGCAATGATGAATAATATTTTTACATTTAAATTGGAAAGGTGAGCTTGTTACTTTTCTTGTTCTTGGCTTGGTTGTTTTCTTGTTGAGCTGATGATTCCTTTGAAAATGATGCTATTTTTTCGCGAGAAGGAAAAAAAGAAAGCAGAGACTTTTCAAACTAGTAGTAGTAGGCGCGTGTAATGCCATGTAATGTTTGTATGTAAAGTTACCCTGTGTATTGTATAAAGTAGCAGGAAAAAATATATGATGATGATGCATTGTTGGTCGTATCGATGATGATGATGATGTTACGACAGTTTTGTCAAATTTGTACTGCATCATGTCAACATCTCTTTCAAAATCAAATGAAAAATGCTCCTTTTCTATCGGCCAGTTCAAGTTTTTGTGGTAATGAGCACTACCTATCCTTTTTTATTTGTTATGTATTATTTTTTTACTTTTGGAGGAGCTACCGGAATGGTTGGATGGGGTGAGGTCATTCAAGATTTTGGGCTAACAATATAAGTGTCTTTTGTCTTGTATTCCAATAAATTTTCCTCCCTTTCACCACCCTTGTTGTCGCTGTATATAACCCGTAAACTTTTTTTGAAAATGTATTTTTGGCTGCATTGTTATTATAAAGTGGGCAATAAAAATATCAGTATTATACACTCGTATTACCTATTCTATTATGTTTCTTCCTATATACATATCAGAATCATATATTTATGACAGCTTAAAATGACAAGTAAAGATTGAAATCTTTATCTTCATTTATTTATTTACCTAGGGCATTATTTCAGCATTTTAACAATGGTGCAATCATATCTCATAATAGCCGTACGAGTTTCTTTGGTTCTTTTTTAGAGGTCCCTCCTCAGAAAATAGAAAAAAGAGGAGACTTGTTCTGGGAGACACGTCTCTCGGTAATGGGGTGCCAGACTAAAGAAGCACGACGACACCGACAAGCTTGTTTGATATTATTAACCAACACTAAATATACCTAAACACATTTTTAGACAAACGTCGACATCTTATCGTCATCATTATATCGTTCAACTTGATTATAATAAGTCGTCATAAATTGTTCGGTAATTGCCATCCACGACGGCTTAACTGCAGTTCTTACACTGTTGGAGAGATTGTGTTCTAATTGTTTGAAAAACACGAGCAAGCACTTTGATGGCTCTCCTGCTAACAACTGTAACGGGCTACAGAGCACACGGTGTGGGTCAGCGAAGGCGATGACGTTTTTTGAACATATAACTCCTCATCATCATCATCGTATATACATACGCCTTTGCACGTGTTTTATCATATAATGACCACAGGAGTGATGTTACGTTAGAAAAGAACGCATAAACAGTCCCATTTTATTTTTTCTTTGACGTCACCCACTACACATTATTAAATGACCTATTATTCCACGATGCTTAAAAGTAAAAACACTTTTACTTTTAATCACCATCCTCATCCTTCAATAAACTCACATTATTATTTTTAAGTGTACTTTGTGGCGAAGACACAGTTGATCAAAATTTTGCTTTTTGAAGAATTAACTTTTTTGCTTCTCTCTTTCCCTCGATCTCTAGAGGCTATCTTCCAACATCATCTGCAAATCTCATTATCCTCCGCAATCACCGTTTTAATAGGTACCTGTCCCTTTAATTTTTCTTGCCTTATTGCTCTATTCCCCCTCCCTTTTGCCATTTTACCACTATTATTGATCAGAACAACTCTGCCATTACCTTTTATTGAAAAGGCAAACTGTTCAGTTCAATTAAGTAATTTCTAATTTATTTGCTGTACTTGTTGCCACTTCTCTCTCTGTTGTATAATGGCATTATTTACGAGGGCTTTTGCCTGCAATATTTATTTTGCATTTTGCATTTTATTATACGGATAGGTAGGTAATATAATATTTATACCTACTTAGTTAAGCATTAAAGCTTCAATAATAATAATGCAACATTATACAAGTGACCTCTTCTCCTTTGCAGCTCTCTTGGATTTTTTTGGAGAGGTAATCAACGTCATGATTAGCACATGTCGACACAAAGTGTTTCATATGTCACCTTCGAAAATACGCCACAACGTCAATACAGCCGCCCACGACATCATTGTTCATTGGTATAACTGGTAGTAGTAGTAAATTATAATATTGTTTGCGTTGGAGTAGTAGGATCAGTGTCTGCCTGCGCAGCGTTACGTACCGTTTTTTTGCCAAAAGTCAATAATATTCTAACAACTTGAAATGGTCATCCAAATCGTTTATTAAAATTATAAACACACGTATATATTTACAGAAAAAGCAAATCATGCCATCAAAAACGGTAACATTGCACAGGCACTTGTTTTGCTCTAACGGTAGAACACCTTTTTCATAAACAAGTCCATTTTTTGCATTATATATAATATTTCCATGTCTCAATTTTTCACACTACTACTAACGCTCATACAAAAACTTGCCAGCTAGTTAAAATGGCCCTTTAAAATAATATGACAACTGTGTAGATTTCAGCTTAACAGCTTGATTACTCGCTCAGTCAATCAAGTTGGTAGACACAAAATATCCTTATCCTTCCTTAAGTAGTGTTGCATAAAGTATGCATACAAAACCTATATGTATGTGCCTATTAATTTTATTGATAAAAAATGTATCACTGTAAAGCAATATCGTCATCATCAATTCAGAATCACTGTGAGTTATGTTTCAACTTTTTACTTATTTATTTCTTTTAAATCTTGTTAACTATGATTGAGATTGTAGTACATGTCCATAAAAATGTTTAGTGCATATTTGCTCCAGTTTCTTTTCAAATGCCTTTACTGCCACTACCACTACTACTAAAAGTAACAAAGTACAAACAGGGAGAGAGAGACATGAAATTACCTTGCATTGTTTGTTACTCACTTTTGCTTTTACTTTTGCGTTCGTCGGGGTGCGTAGAACAAGTGGTATAAATAAATAATAATAGTATATGGTTGATGGAGCGGAGCATACCTAACATTTAGTCATCAGCATCAAAATCGCCATCATCATTCATTATTGCCATTATTATTGTGGAGCAAGGTACTACACTGCAGGAATTGTAGTAAAGCATGCACATATTTTATTACGCTCATCAACAACAATGTACCACCAAGTCATAATATATTATTGACATATATTATTGTTGTTGATTATTCCACTAATGTAACTATTTAACTTACAAAAAAGTGGTGGTGGTGGTGGCAATACTAGTGCACCCGATAATGATGATGGCAACAATGATGACTTACTAAAATATTTTCTTTATATATAAACTATATTATGCTGTACTCCTATCTGATCATTCTCTGTACTTTTATTTTTAAAAAAGTTTATCAAATAAATATCAACTGTGCTCCTGCTAAGCAATCACAGCAAGAAAAGCTATTATCCATCTTTCATTGACATCCACCAAGCCTAATGGGACTAAAAACTTACCAACTTTATTATTATTTGCTTATAGATATTTTGCACATGCAGCAAGGATGGCTATGTACATGGCAGTGAGCAATAATGCTGGTGCTGGTACTAACTAGTATTTATTGTTACGACACATTGTTATAATATTGAGAAAATTTATACACCTTGTAATAATCGGTGGAAAAAAACCTGTAGTGTCTTATTAGGTATATGGCAGGGGTGCATGAATTTTTCAAACCTGTGCATACACCTCTCTCATTTGGAACAACAACGTTATATACGGCTAATAATTTACTTTATTTGACCAGTGAAGGACTAAAAGGGCATCACTGATTGGAAAAAATATGGTGCATGGCACATCCCTCATCGTCATCATCAACAGGATCGATAATGAAGATAATGAATTAAAGTGACGGCAACACCAGAAGGATGTAATGTTGATGTTGCCTATGGATGATGGACTCACAGACTCAAACAGACACACACTCACTAACTCGTCGTGAAGAAAGGAGATCTATTAACAATAGATCTGCCATTAGTGTAACACATAATTTAATTATACTGTTACGTGATTATGCGGGTTTGAGTTGTATGCATATTGGTATATACACAACCAGTAGTTAGTGGTGCAAGCAAAACACTCAAGGTATTGTGCAGAAAAAAAAAGATATTTTTGTTGTGATGTGAATTCTGTCTGACAATTTAATTTCTGAACATTACCATCAACTATTGTTGCGGTCAGCAGAAGAAGAAGAAGAGAATGCAGTTTTCTCCTCCGTTCAGACAATATGCCAGTTTGACTTTTTGGGGTTGTTGTAATTAGTCGTCTTATTTGTCTGGCAAGGAAAGATTTATGGGAAAGCTTTTCCACTTTAGCCTATCATTATCAGCTCTAAAAACAATTGGTGATAAAGAAGATCAAAAAAGAAGATGGCGATGATGGTGACCCTTTTCTCATCCTCATCGTGTAACCACCAACACCGACATTGCGTTGTTGTTGTTGCGACTGCTGCTGCCAATATGAGGCTATTTTCTGCAGGTGCAAACGTGCAGCAACAACAACAAACGGTAATATTATTATTTATTGATGCCAAAATAATGTTCCCCGAGGACATTGTTGCTAACAATATAGTAGCAGAGATAAAAAGTGTAATGATATAATAATAATCGTATTCGGAGGATTGTACTTTTAATGACATGTCTATGTTTTCGTAGTTGCATGTTAGATTGACATTTCTGTGTAATTGTTCTGGTTCTTAAGGACTACTTAGTTGCAGCAAAGGATAATTGCGCCACTAACTGCCACCATCACCGCCACACTGGTATTTAATGTATTGTTTGTAATATGATAGCCTAGTACAAGAGATCAAGAGAAATGATGATGATAAGAAAGAAATCCATCTAAGGTGGTGCGCAACTGTATGGGTCGGGATAAGAAATTGTACGTGAGTGGTGTTGCGTTGTAAGATTCATAAGACACGTAGACAAGGGATTGTACAGGTAGGGGGACCTTCCTATCAAAGGGTCATAAATTATGTACCTCGTTTTATCATCATCATCAGCCAATTTTGTAGTAACCCAAATGAACTTTCATTATTGATTTGATTAAGACATTGGTTGACAGTAAAAGTTTGTGACTGAAAGAATTATTGCTGGCAGTGTGGACAGTTTTGCTGAAATTGAAACCAATTGGTAAAGTAGCGTGGAGGTCGATGCATATACAAACGAATTTAATTGAACTGTTGTGTCACGTTAAGAAGGTTATACTGTTAATAACAGTTCTAGTAAGATAAGAAAGCACATTGTACAACAATGATGTAACAAGAAGTATGTCTAAAGACAAGATTGCAAACAGCTATTCCGAAGGGAAAGTCAGCCCAACAATGCCATCATGATTTTAGAAGATATGGGATATGATGAGATATGACGATTTATGTTAAAATTTGAGCATATCTATTTCTAATTAAGCATATTACCCCATATTAGATGAAACTTGACAACAATGATATTTTCAGAATCTCGATTTTAAGCGTTTTAGATCTACCGACAGAATTATTTCCGCCACCAAGCCGATCTTTACAATTTAAGTGAACAAGGAAGTATAAAATATTTAAATAAGTGAATACACATATATATTCCATATAAATCGATCGTTCTCCCATAATGAACAACTCGAGACATTTCGTTGTTTCACTTCTTTAGTACACATTAATTTCAAGTTAAAGTTTTTGTTTAAAAAGTTGCATTTTATGCGAGACAATGTTCTAGCTGATCTTTACAATTTAAGTGAACAAGGAAGTAAAAAGTATTTAAATAAGTGAATACACACATATATTCAATATACATCAATCGTTCTCTCATAATGAACAACTTGGGACATTTCGTTGTTTCAGTATTTTAGGACACATTAATTTCAAGTTAAAGTTTTTGTTTAAAAAGTTGCATTTATACGAGACAATGTTCTACATAGCATGATTGGATAGATATTGGATATAGATAGCAGTTCTCTGCACTCACTCATCCTCCAGTAGTAGGCCCAAAAATATGTAAATATCGTAGCTTATACTGGCATTTCATTATTATTGTTGTGTCGTGGCAAGTAATAGANGCTTATACTGGCATTTCATTATTATTGTTGTGTCGTGGCAAGTAATAGAATTTATTAGCACAACTATTGGAATTATTCATCGAGTAAATACACGCACTCCTGTACACAACAACACTACCGTTATTCCAGAATATTAATCGATTTGAGTTGATCTGATCCTAATCTGGTGATACGCACCTATATATCAGTACAGCTTACTGAGTAAACGCTGTCGTTTGGAAAATCAACAAAACAACCAAAATTAAATTGTCAGCGCATGCAGCCAAAAACAACAGGACACTGCACACCAACCAAGTACGGCAGACAGCTTGTTTGATATCATCATCATCATCATCATGCAAACGTGGAAGGGAGTAAAAAATCACTTCATTCAAGTCTGTTGTTAGTCAGACTGTTCCAAGGTCGAACTATATATTTTTCTTGATCTGGTGATGTCAGTATGGCTGGCAGTGACTAACAAACAACACATGTATGAACCAGAGCAAGCCCAAGCAAAATCTTTATATTTTCTGCCTTCATGTCAACAAATGTTCAGGTGTATAGCTTTTATTAGTACTATTAAACCGGAACTCGACAAGGCAGAGGTAGAGGTACAATGGGTATTAGAATGATATAAAACTCTAATGCCGTTAACACATCAAAATTTGTGAAACAGATTTTTAAATTGGTTCAGATTTTAGCACAGGTTTAGACTAACGCGTTAATATTACCTGCCTGTTTATGTGTGAAAATGTGGAGTTCTACAGTACAAAAGTATTCCAGAAATGATCAGAAAATATTGCAGATTTGCTGCGTTGGTGTAGCTGTAGGCACTATTTTTTCCATTTCTAGGATATGATTTTTCAGTGTCCTTAAATGGTCAAACTGATTCCCACTTAATCACAAGTTTTACCATTTCATTCCTATATTTGTGTGCAAAGCAATTAGTAAATCATAACTCACAACAAAATTAATGCTAACGCCACATTATGACTTCAAATCACATGCGTAATGCAAGCGTGAAACCTTAATTGGCATAAATCTTCTAGTCAGTAACAAAGTCTTTGTTTGAATGTAAGTAGTACATACACTCTTGTGATTAATTTGATATAAAATATTGACATGGCCTTGTCAATCAAAAAAGTGTAAGATTTCATTCATGAGGAAGTTCAATCGATACCATGATATCTTTTTGCTTGCAAAAATACAATTTAAAAGTTTTAGCTGTATAATTGTCATAATTGTCTAGATTTTCACATTGTCATGAACCGCTAACGAGAAAAAATGCAAAAAAATAGCATTTATTATTAAATACTTTACTAATTACTGTAAAAGTATATAAAAAATTGAGGAGCGGTACACTATTCATGAGGAAGTTCAATCGATACCATGATATCTTTTTGCTTGCAAAAATACAACTTAAAAGTTTTAGCTGTGTAATTGTCATAACTGTCTGATTTTCACATTGTCATAAACCGCTAACGAGAAAAAATGCAAAGAATAGCATTTATTATTAAATACTTTACTAATTAATGTAAAAGTATATAAAAAAATTGAGGAGCGGTACACGTATATTTTTTAGGCAAATGCCTGCCTATCACCTATAACCAAAGCACAAACATAAATTTAATTTGTCAAAGACGCTTCCGTTATTAGCAAGAAAAAACATTTTATTATGCTATACTTTTTATGCATTTTATATTCCTTCATCGCTCGCTCGTTGCTGTTGGACCAAAGTGTCAAAATGACTGAAATCTGAAAAGCTGCGCCGTGAGTGCGTAAGATTCTAATTGAACAAGAGCAAACAAATAATAATAATAACGAGAAGAAGTATTACATGTTCTTATATTCTTTAGAGCATAACAATGCTTGCACTAATTGCTGTGGTTTGGGTTGTTATAATATTTTATTTATCACCTGCCTCTGACACTATACCAAACTATCACATAAGTGTCGTGTCATTTCATATCTAATCATCATCCAGCGGATAAAAAAGTGCTGCTATAAAGAATTTAATACACACGAAAAGTGTTAAACAGCTTTGAATGTTGATTTCTTATTTTAGCAATACACAATGCTCACAATAATGGATGAAAAAAATATCTTGTGAAACAAATACAATACAAATACATATAGGCATCAATAAACTGGCTACTGGTTGTGGCGATCTTGCCAGTTTATTTTATGTCCTTCATCAAACGTTTTTACTTCCTTCTCAAATTTTGTAAAGTTTGCCGCATCATCATAATCGTAAGTATATACTATTTTAAGGAAATATTTTCATTTATAGAGGAAAAAACATGATCATTCCTCAATTTTACTACAATTTTTATATTCCTGCATATCTCAACAAGAGTTGCAAAAGATAAATAAATCATTATGTGACAATTTACCGTTTTGATCCAGAAACATTTTTGTGTAAATACAACCTGTCTTTTCGACATTAGACTTTTTTTGCCAGTTTATGCAAGTGTTGTAATGTAATGTGCTTTATTCCAAATAAATGGGAAGTTTACAGGCAATCAGATAAAAACAATCTGCTCTTCTAGACTTCTGTGTTCTAGACTTTTTATATCTTTTTACATATTTCAGAGCTATTAGAAGCACTTTTTTATCATCTCTCGATTAAAGCAACAAAACAGCGTTCAACCCTTTTATTTTATTTCTAAACTTTTATCTCCCGACAGAGAACAAAACGCTCAAAATTCCATCATTACTGCAACATTACTGTGTATATTGACTGTAAACATGCATTGCCTGCAAAAAAATGAATTCCATTCCAAGAACCCATCCAAATACACGATGCAACATTAATTATTTATGTGTCATACGTGTGCAAATATCTGCAATTACAATGCATTTATTTATTCATACTGCCTACTATGTACACTTGTTTATTGAGGCTTGCACAACCTCCAGGCAAAAAAAAGAAAAAAGGGCTGAGTGGAAGAACCACTTTTCGGTATTCTGCTCACTATTTAAACACGTTCCCATTCCCAGTTCTTTTCAAAATAAATGAGCTACACACAGAGCGGTTCAAGTTCAAGCCTGCTGGAATTGTGCAAAAAAAACCAAAAGAACAAACCGAACGAACCAAGAAACTGACATTATATTTGAAAGTACATTCCTACTCATTTTTTCCCCAACTCAACCCCTAGATTACATATAATATGTAACAGGAATAATACGAAAAGCTGTCTTGCCAGTTTTCCTTTTCCAGACACCAAAGGTTTTAATTTTGATTTGTTCTGTCTTATATGAGCTATTATAGCAAGCAGAAAATAATGATAGACTTACCGACAGTACCAAAGGTTCCTACACACAGTAACAGGCACAGAACAGAGACAAGCAATCCCGGAACCAGTAGGTTCCGGGTTGCATTTCCCGTCCCCATCTCCGTGATCCTACTTATGTGTTATACTCCACCGCGGTAATTATTTTGATGAGACCGATGGGCGACAATTTGTTTACCGCGGTTGTGGTGGTTCTTTCCTTTGTAAACCAAAAATCCATCCACACTTTACTTTGTCGTTGAAGATGAAGGCGTAGCTTTTTTACTTGCACTTTTTTTCAAAAAAAAATGTATGCAACAAACAACGCGACGAACGACGATAATAAAGTTGATGATGATTTAACTGGCACTTGACAGCACTGCTTATATAACAAGTTATATATAGACGTAGGAGTATCGACTATATACATAAATTATTATATAAGTTCTTTTTTTATTGTTGTTGTAGACTGCCTACTAACAAACAACTGATGAAAAATGTGCATAGGTATTCCTAGGTACGTGTGTGTACTTATTATTATTTAACTAAAATTGCCGTCGTGTACATTACCGATGTAAACTTTTAGCATAGGACTGTACGTATTTTCTGCACATTATTGTTATACACATGCACTTACGGCGACTTGACTGGCAATATGAAGGGAATTTATAATGCAACGTAGTTGCTCTTAAGAAGAAAAAAAAACAAATTTATTTTTTATTTATTTTTCCTTTACGATTTTCCCTTCTCCTCTCTGCTTGTTCTCTTTAACTTTACTATTTTGACGTTGTTGGTTAAACACAGTTTCCAAAATATTTTTTATCATTAAGGCAGCACATTAACAATAAGGCAGAGAGATAAACCTTGCATTATGCAAATTTGAAAATGCCACTGAATCCTCTTTCTCAGTCACTTGTTCAAAACGACTTTGTGGATGATGAGTATTTTTCTCACTCACAGAAAATATTATTACAATAATAATGTGATGATGGAGGACGGTACAAATATAGTTCACAAATGCGCGTGTACAAAGATGAACCATGCAAACCCCATGAAAGGGAAACTTGTTATTTTTGTCTTTTGTTGGTGGAGGATGAGTGTTCTTGGTGGAATTCAAATTGTTTCATGCAGCAAGGACCAATACAGGACCCTATTTTTAGGTTTGCTACTGCTGCTGCTGCTGATATTATTACTACTACACACACAGGTATTCCTATTACTACAACGCAGGTAAAAACACTTTGAAAAATCAATTGGCTGCAATCTCGAGTTTTATAAAAGTGCAGTGTTTTGATGATGATTGAGAGACTAACAGCCCAGTGTGTTTCTTGACTGCTAAACCCAACGAGACTAAACTATCTTTGTTGTGTAGTTGTGATCGACTTTGATGATGATGAATAGTAGTAAGAATATAAAAACATAATAGAGTAAAACCACCTGCAAAACATGCATACAGTCAAAAAGTCATCATCATTTCATTGCATTCCACCATGATATTCGTCGTATTCGCAGGTATTCTCATTCATATTATTCATACAACATAATTGTAATCATAATATAACAATAATCTCTGCGTATACATTATTCATGGACTTACATGCATTGTTGTATTCGTCAGCATTTTACTCACTGGTACTACTACTAACTTAACTAACTAAACTTATTTTTTTCTTACATGACTTGACACGCAGACGCATACAGACAGATAGAAAGAACGTTCTTACGCACACACCGTCATAGTCATCATCATCATCATCATATAGTCACAGTATGCCAACGAAATAAATAAATGTAACAAAGAAATCTCTTTGCTCACACACACACGCCAGTCCTGTAGTACCTGCACAGTGCACACACGTCCTGCAAAGAAAAGGTAGTAGTGCAAGCATGCAGCAGTCAACTGACTGGCATGTTATCCTAAAATTGCCATGTAAGATGCAAGATTCTTGTTCATCATTATCAGCAGCAGCACAAAAGGTTTACCTTTTGCTTCATCTTGCAAAAGGAATTCTTTCGCATAGGTAATATATGCCATGCCAGGTAAACATGATAATAATAATGCTCTTACTTTCAACAATATTGTTGTATTATTTGCATTATATGCATGATAATTATGAGACGTGGTGGATGTATATCTACAGCTATTTTAACTCTGATGCGATGGCTTTTGTGGTTGTATGCATGAACATTTATGTGAGTCCACGTTTGTATTTACAACTATTACTTGCTTGTTTTGCTAAACAAAAAAAGATTTGTCGTGCCATTTGCATTCGTGCCTTGTACCCTTTACATCCTGAAAGTGAATTTTGATCTTTTACAAGAGCTACTGTTGAAGTGGTGTGCGTTTGTGTGTAGCACAAATAACCTAGCTACTACTACTACTACAAAACGTGTTGTTACAATCACAGAATTATCTGTTATATCAGAATGTTGTGTTTGTCAAAAAGGCTTGGGATATTCTATTGTAGTGAGTGAGCAGCATAACATTTTGTTCTGGGGTAGTCACTTTTGGAAAACCCTTTAGATAGTCCACATGTGCATGCCATTTCTTTTAAGGCGATGATATAAGATAATCAACAGTCAGAAACGGTGTTTGTTGCTGTTTATTATGGGATCTTTCCTACACTCTTCTACCACACATTGTAGTTGTAGAACGATAACCACACTATTAAGTTCTGTAGAAAATTTATTCAATATCGTCTCCTCGCCTACATCTAAATCATTTAGCAGTAGTAGGGATATACCTTGGGCATGTATAGAAAATAGTTATTAGCGCAGTACTCAAGGCGTTCATGTCTTTTTTTCTCATGCTCATGTCCCATGTGAAGACGAATAAAGTTGTATAATATGAAGATAGGGAAAACTTATGATGTATTTTTATACGCTGGCAAGTTATGTTTTTAAATATTTAAATGTAGGATCGACACTTTTGGTGTACTAATAACACTTTAAGTGAAGAGCGTAATGCAAATAATGAAAAATGAATTTGGTGTTATAATTTTGTTTGTCTGTCAGCCCGCTAGTACTTTGCAACTGCTGGAAATTTTTAGCATAGTAGCATTCACAAAACTTTTGTCTTTTTCAGCTCGTAACTGAGCATTCGAAGATCAGAGGATGACGGAATTATGCATAGCATTTTTGGTGGTTTTTTTAATCGCAATTCAACAAAGGCTAGCACAAAAAATGTCATAAAAGCATACCTAATTCAGGTATATAATTTGTGACAACAAATGTCCATAGCTAGTCGTAGCAAACGATTACCGCAAAAGCAATAGTAATAATAACTTTTTATTTCGCTCGCTAATAATAATTTTCATATACCACAGGCAGCGCAGTTGTTATTCCTCATAGTCCTGAAGCTGCTCTATTAATAAATGTTGATGCACATAGTTTTTCTTATTAATTAGCTGTTTAAGTTCCAACTTACTATTTGATAAGTGTTCAAAATGTGTGTACACCAAGATGCTTAGAAAAATATAATCTGATATGTCTGAAAGAATGCACTAAATGTATGAAGACCACAGATTATAGAAACAGCCATTACTGATATTTGATTAAAATTACATATATAATGCATAATATCCATAATATACGGTGGCGCACTGTCAGCATAAATACCCTGGAGCCCCTCCAGCATACCAATTGAACATACCAATTAAAGGTCATACCAATCATCGTCAATGATGGGGAAAACGTAGATTGGTTGGGATGAGTTTTGATGTGGGCCTTACGCACACTTGAAGGCCCACTTCAAAACCATCCCAACCTATAATAGATCTCGACGAGAGGAACGTGTCTTAACCCTCGTTTAGCACCCAGGGGCAAAAAGCTAAAATGACTTGAAACATATATATTTGCACCGATCTCATTGAGTACGACATGTCTCGTTTTGTCGCTATTCTGGGATAAGTTGAGACAGCCCTGGGGCACCTTGAGACACACTTATGGAGAATTGATTCAGGCTTGGGGTAACCTGACACATATTTTTAAGTAGGATTTTGAGCCCCATTTCGATGTTTCGTTTGGGGTTTTCCACTTTTGTTCCACAAGTGGTGTTTGTTTGGTCCACGCGTTAGGTACAACGAGAGGGTGTAGTAGGTATCTTGAATCAATTTAATCATGATTCACCTCTTTTATTTAGGTTCGGTTAGGTCAATAACCCAAAACAGAGTTTCCACATCAATAACTTGTGATGCTATATTTGGTTCGGTTGGTTGTGCTTTGGTTCGGTTAGGTTAATAATCCAAAACAGAGTTTCCACATCGATAAAGGTGTGTTTTTGCTAGTTAGGTGTGGTTTAGTTCGGTTTGGTGTGTTTTGGTTCCGTTTTTGCTAGTCAGGTGGGGTTTAGTTCGGTTTGGTGTGTTTTGGTTCCGTTTTTACCTTGTACCGAGTGCGTATTTAGTAGACTCTAGATTGTTCAAAGGTACCACAAGTGTTTCTCAGGGTGCCCCAGGGCTGTATCAAGGAGAGCAGTTTTAACTTACATCAAAATTTAGCCAAAATGAGAAATGTTGTGCTAATCAAGATCGGTAGCAAATAATTTAGTATTTTGCCTCTGGGGGCCAAACGGGGACGAATTAATACACCGGAGTCGTGCCACTCAATTCCTTTCGTCGAGATCTATCGAATGATATAAGTTCCGAATAAATTTTGCCGCCACATTATTCGTCAACTTAACCCGTAAATTTGATAAACTAAAAACTGTTCCAGCCAGAATATCAAGTATCTGATTGCTGTCTATGCGCAATTTCATTTTACTATAAGCAACAACAAAGAAGACAAGCAAAAAAAATATTTTTGACCATTCTTTTAAATGTTATGTTCAATTGGTATGATGAAATGGTATGCTGGAGGGGCTCCGTTGTGTTTTGGTATGCTAGAGGGGGTCGACTGTATGCTGGCGGGGCGGTACCATAATATACTATATACAGTACGCTCACGTACCTGCTTGGAAGTGATTAGCGAACAGCGAGTAAGAAGGAGTACTTAAATGATGTTCAGGTATGTTGTGCTTGTAAAATACTTGTAGGGTATGGCATGACGAACAGTGCACAGTATTATATTGCCTTCACTGCAGCAAAGTCTCAGCTAGCAATTTTACAAAATGGTAGATTTGTTAGTATTGTAAATATTACCAATACAAAACTAATCACCATTTATACATCTTTAACGCAAAAGGTAAAACACCACACACTGGCCTTATGTAAGACTAACGAAATTATTAGTATATTTATTCTACATTATATAGCGCGCCTATATAGGTGTGCAAAAAATGCATGTAAACTTGCCGTGTACTCTCTTGATTCATATAAAAAAGTAAGGTTGCTTTATTTATTGCAATGGCTTGAGTTAGTTTTTACAAGTTTAATATCATTTCCTGGTCTTGGAGGAGAGACAAGACAAAAACAGGCTCTCTCAAATCTCAAATGCCAAAACTAAATTAGTGGAGTAGTACGTGTAGGTTTGTGTATAGGTAACTAGTAGGCAGCAGATAAAATTACAATTTGCAAAAGTACTATATATAGGAGTTGGGTATGCGCAAACACACAAACGTGTATTGATGATTATATGACGATTGAAATTAGGATCGTGTGTCGCGGATGGCACTTTTGAGTTTATTCTATGAAAAGTATTATCTTATTAGAGCTCTTATAAAACGTACTCTTACAATTAGACTAAATGTGACAATATATGACGATTGAAATTAGGATCGTGTGTCGCGGATGACACTTTTGAGTTTATTCTATGAAAAGTATTATCTTATTAGAGCTCTTATAAAACGTACTCTTACAATTAGACTAAATGTGACAAAAAAGAAAAAAGGGAATGACTTTTCATTTAACATGTTCAATGTCATTTTTGTATTGAACAACAAAAAAGTTTAAACGCTTTTTTTCTAGGCATTTTTTCTTCAAGAGTTTGCAAAAGAATTTTTATAGGTTTTTGTGCTAAAGGAACTTGTTGCCAATTTTGCGCTTCCTAGTTCTGATTGCGCTTCCTAGTTCTGATTCATTTCAACAATTCTATATTTTTCAGGAAATTCGGGATTTGTCCATTGACAAACAAAAATCCAATTTTGCCAAATTTTATGCTTTTTACACAAAACAATTGCTCATAAAATTGAGCGTTACAGTCAAAAGTACACAATATTATTAAAAACGAGAAGGAGAAGGACATGATAAGGGCTGCTTAATGGCTTATAATGACGTGCTAGCAAAGTGTAAACTGTAAACAAAAAAGACAAAATGAAGAAAACCATTAAATTGTTGTTCATTCCATCATTTCCATCCATAGGTATGACAATTTTTATTGCTTACTCCATACTACTCGCATGCAGTAGGCTGATCATCATCAGTCAGCACTGTTAATAAATCTGTAAATGTTCTTATTGACAAACTACTTGAAAACTTACCATGTACTACAACTACTGCTGCTACTTAACTATATCTTCGCATAAAGTTGCATTTAAATTGCAAATTATCATTAAGTTAACAGCCCAATACAGTGTGTAGTGTGTAAATAAATTGCGGATATAAAAATCCTTTTTTAAGCCAAAAGATGCAAATTTATTCATTTAAGCGTATTGTTTGCTAAATTAGCAAAAGCGGCTTTTTGTAGCGTCCATATATTTGTATAATCATTTTCTGCGACTTTAATGTTTTAAAACAATGCAAAGTCTCCACCAATAAAGCCAATATTTTTTGCAAACTGGGTTTTATTTTGATGAAATGGAAAATGACATGCAATGCAATTCTATATCAGTACACGATAACAGGTAACAACGGTGAGTGTCAGTTGTCACCGTTCACTTTTGTGCGCACCCACCCTCCACCTACATGTTAACAACTTCACTACTTTACAACGAGTGGTTTGCTTGCATGTTTCTTTGCGATTACCTAAAAGTATTACATTTTTGGGAAAGGTTCATTGTTACACAGGTTTTACTTTTACCTATGCAGGTACAGGTATGCAATTTACCTTATTAAAACTTTTTCTCTACATGAAGAACCAAGAGGGCAAAGATGTAATATGCAATGGAAGCGCACGCTACACAAAAACTTGCTTATGAAACGACAATTACAGGTATGCAATTTACCTTATTAAAACTTTTTCTCTACATGAAGAACCAAGAGGGCAAAGATGTAATATGCAATGGAAGCGCACGCTACACAAAAACTTGCCTATGAAACGACAAACAAGACAAGCCCAAAAAGCGGGCAAAGCCCTACATCCTTTGTTGCGTTGCGTCTTGCAAAACAAAGCATCTTTTCATGATGATGATGAATGATGGAGTCTGCCAGGCAGATTCTGCCTTTATTACTGCGATTTGCGATGTATAGTGAATCCAGTTCGATTTTGGAGAACTTTGGAACATGCATAATATGGATTATGGAATAAAAAGATGCAGTGGACTATATGCGTTAATGTGTTCTCATTATCGGTTACGGACAAATCTCTTGGATGAGCGAGGAATCTTATAAAAACTTTTTTTTGAACTTTTGATGAGTTTGATGATTTCATATTGCAATTACTAACGTAAATGCTTCTTTCCTTAACTTTTTAGGAGTTGACTGTAATAGTAAGTAATAATTTGTTTGTAGAAGGCATTTCGTGTAAATGACAAAGTGTCACAGGACTCACAGGTCCTAAAGCAGACCTCTTGCCTCATTTTCCGCCTTTCTTCATCATTATCATTTTTCCACTACCACCGTCATTTTAAACCACCAGTCCGAGTCCGAGGTGGATCCCTGCCTTGCCGTCTTTTTGTATTATTCCATCCGTTGTCGGTAACAAAAAAAAACTAAAGTACAGAACAGAACAGAGGTGGTGACTGGCGAGGTGGTGGCATCGGCATCATGTCATGATACAATATCCGTCTTCATTTATCCTAAAAAAATCCAAACGTACGGTTTGACAATACCTATCTGTATAAAATATAATACTTTTTACTTAAAACTTCAACATTTACCTAATACCAACATATAGATTCCCATTTCCCATCATCAAGTAAAATAGTCCGCTATAGAAGTACGGGTTTCAGTACTTTCAGTGGTTTTGCCACCTCCGCTATAGAATGTACAGAAAGGATAACATAAACTCATCATCATCATCATCATTACCTTACCACCACCACTAGAGTCCCTCTTTTTTATGTGGCATCATCTTCTCCTTTCTTTCTTTAGCAGTCAGTGTTGTGGTGGTGCGCGTAT
>JAANSP010000668.1:0-19320 GCA_036850745.1 Homidia socia | reverse complement strand
GTTGCAGAGAAAACTAGTGTAAATATGTGACGGAATGAATTGAGCTGTCAACTGGCTTTTATCACATGCTCAAATCTAAAGGGAAATTTTCTCATGTTTCCCGTCGCGCTCTCTCTCTCTCTCTTTTAAATGCGCACCACTACTCTTTTTGGATACACTTTTATTATTATTATACCCAGTTTTTGTGTGAATGAATGAATGAATGTATACATGTGTATGTTGTACGAGAATCGAGTGAAAGAGCAAAGTGATAATGGACAAAGTGTGTTTTTTACTTTGGATGCGCGTGGCTGGGTACAACAATATTATTCCCAGGCAAAGTTAAAACGGAGTGAAATAGTGGTGTGCAGAGAGAGAGAGAAAAGGAGAGAAAGAAAAAGTAGACATGGAAGTTGAGGAGTTTTTGGCATTTTCAGCAACGTGTTTTCGTTTGATTTCCTTCCGTCTATCAAGCAAGCTTCTCGAGCCGATTCCACCATGAATGGATTTTCTCCTCTTTTCTTGGGATAAAAAGTTGAGAGCAGCTTAAAATGAGAGTTAATAGTGTTGTCGAGCGGGAACATGTGCTGAATTAGTAGAATGCTTATTGAATGACCATACAACTGCTGCTGCTGCTACTGCGACGTTGTATAAGCTGCTGCAAAAAAGTTGCTCAAGTGCATACTAATACACAAAAATGTATGCAGTGCTTTCTTCAAGGCTGGGAAAACACGGAATAAAAAAGGCGTTTCGCATTTACCTTCATTAAAAACTCACAAGGGAATAATGCGGGTTGAGTATTCAACTTAATATGCTTCTACTGCGACGTTGTATAAGCTGCTGCTAAAAAGTTGCTCAAGTGCATACTAATACACAAAAAAATGTATGCAGTGCTTTCTTCAAGGCTGGGAAAACACGGAATAAAAAAGGCGTTTCGCGTTTACCTTCATTAAAAACTCACAAGGGAATAATGCGGGTTGAGTATTCAACTTAATATGCTCCTTGTCGTCATTTTCTTTCTGCTGACAAAAAAAAACAGATTTAATCTTACCGGACAATTTTTACATTACTACATGGCCACGGGAAAACCCAAAATAGTATGCAATAACTTGTCATAGTCCTATACAGCTCCTGCTCAAACTCATAATATTTTTTGGCAAAATAAAGTATAGCAAAAACCTTTTTATATATACCTACCTGGCCACTTTGCAGAAAACATGACATTTCAGTTTAAGCTTCAGAGGAAAAAAAGTCATAAATCCTTTCACATAAAACTAATAGCTTGATTTTGACAATGTTTCTGACTCCGCCTATCCCTTGCACCCAAAAAAATATTATTGAACTTAGAAACCGGACGACGAAGAAAGTTTGAAGAAGAGAATGTATTACTTTTTAAGTTTGGCTTCCTGTGCTAAATACTCGGGCAAAATAAAAAATAAACTTTTTTACCTTTCACAGTCAAAATGAAAAAAAGTTTGGCTTCTTTTGTGCAAAAAGAATATATTTTTCCCGTCTGTATCCACCCATGATATTATTTACAACTCAATCTTCCACGTCAAAGAAATTGAGTCACGCAATAAACAATACATCGAGAAAAAAATGCGAAAGTTGGTATCAACCAGAAAAAAATATTTAGTAACATTTCAAGTTAAAATAAAGAAAAAAAGATAAAGAAATAATAGCGCGCTGGTTTGGTTTTCTATCGTGTAGTAGTAGATCCAGTGCTATCATATATCATAGACTTTTTAGAGGGGAACACTGACTTTGTGTGCGTGTAAATGATCTGGGTTGACTGGTATCATAAATAACAGGGAAAAAATGATTGGAAAGGACTAGAAAAAAAGTGCTACTGTTTTGCCGTAGCTATGTTGCTTGTTGTTGTTGAGTGTGTGTGCAGTGCAGCAGGGTTTTGTATATTACTTCAGGAAGAGGGAGGAAATGGAAAAGTCACACAACATCACACAAAAAGCAATATAAATATGCACTCGCTAGTAGTAGTAGTAATGTTGGTAGGTGCACACTTTTGCACACTTTATCAAAATCAGACTGGATGAACGTATGCCTAAACTCCGTCCCAGAATAGAAGAATATTTTTTCATTTTTTCGTATTTTATGATTGAAGCAATGAATCGGTCTGATATTCACATGAACTATTGTGACATACATACTAGTGCTCTGTACCAACTTTCGTCGAGATCAGGCCAAACGTCCATAAACAAAAAAAGGAAATAAAATCATGTTTCCTTTTTTCTCATGATGAATTGGCCATGTTTGTTGTGGGCAGTTTAAATGGTCTGTTTGTCTGGAAATATATAAATACTTTGAATTTGGAGATATGTATAAATTTTGGTGATATTTAAAACTAAAAGTATATTTTTATGTATATGTACATGTATGTAATATAATGTCTGAATTTTCTCAATGTATTATATATTTTGTATTTTTTTCTATTTTTGCTACAGTGTGGATGCTCGGGACAGATCCTTTCAAGAGGCTGAACGATGGTCAGATGAGAATGTGTTTGGAAACCGAGCCTACTTCCGCTCAAGTTCTCGTCCTGCAATCCTCGCCATTGAGAATGTACTTGAAGCTGATGCGGCCGTGTATCGGTGTCGTGTCGACTTTCGTGTCGCTCAAACACGAAATGCCAAAGTCAACTTGACCGTGATAGGTAAGCTGAAAAATAACTTTTTTTGCCAGCATTTATAAAACATCCGAATTTTATCATCATGGCATATCTATTAAAAATTGTTGACAGACAGTCAACAAAATATAGAAAACCGGTCAAGTCTCAAAAAGTTAATCATTATTATCTGATGGCAGGATAAATTGCCAAGTAAATACCTAAACAGAATGAATACACAAATACAAAAATACTTTTGAAATTTAACAGACCAATAAGTAATGAGAATTAGATGATATCTCCATATGCATAATAATATGCCTATGCATAGCTGACAGGTTTTCCTTCCAACAAAAGTAAACAGAAACAAGCATGTAAATATTGATTATCTCTGTACTGGATCAAATATTTGAACAGAATTGTTTTCCACGTCAATGTTCTTCTCATCGTCATGTTAAATAAAAGAGGGAGAAGAGCATCAAGTTATAAAATGGCAAATACAATTCCAATAATGGATAACTAGGCACACATGACGTGGATGAAAGCATGCCAATCATTTTTTCCTGTCCTCACTTATAACTTTTCATGCAAAACATTCGCATGATTACCTACATGTACGTATCAATTTCTAATTTCTCCTTTATAGATAGGTGGATCTACGATTCACATGCTACATTTTCATGTAACAATCATTTAAATAAATGAGATGGAAAGCCTAGATCTCTTGATAAAATCTATCAGAAAATAAAACAGGATTATTTTGCCAACTTGTTTCATCGTCACCCTTTGAGTTGGCCTGCACAAGTTAAAAAAAAGTCCATTAATTTTGTGGTATAAAGTCCGCAACATTTTCCTGCCCTTTTTTGCTTATGCGCAGTAGTAGCGGAGTAGTGACTAGAGTTTTGTTGGAACTGTAGAGTTGCGGCATAAAATAGTTTTCTTCTTCTTCAGTATGCAGTGTATTTACACTTCAAAAACATTTTATTTTTGTTGTTTTTTTCTCCCTCTTGGTAAGTATTGGTGAGCTGGTTATTCCTTTTGGTGAAAAAACTCAAGCTAAAGCCATTAGACGTCAACTGGTAGTCACCCGTAATAAGAATGTATCTCTTCATTTAGCAGAATTTTTTTTCAGTTTTGCTCACACACTCACACATACAGTTTGAAAACAAAAATGGAAATAATGTGGCTAGTAGCAGAGCAGGAAATTGCCAAGTCGCAAAACTAGGTTACTAATGTCCAAAGTGGGAAATGAAGTAATGAAAAGTCATTTTACTCTGTTGACCATCTGGGCAGTGTTCAGTTTCGGTGCTACTGCTGTTGCTTTGTACGTTCTGATGCAGTATCAACAGCAGTACTGTATGTCCAAAGTGGGAAATGAAGTAATGAAAAGTCATTTTACTCTGTTGACCATCTGGGCAGTGTTCAGTTTCGGTGCTACTGCTGTTGCTATAAGCTCTGATGCAGTATCAATAGCAGTACTGAGCATCCACTACTCCACTGCTTCTGGCTGTTTTACTAACGTAACGTGATTGTGATGTGATGTCGGTCGGCCATGCAGCAAGGAAAAGAAGAAAAAAAGTAAGCTTGTGGCAATAAGCTTTTTTGCTCCAACTGGAAATGGTGAAAGGATTAATGCAATGTTTGGAAGAATATTTGCAATGAAAAGAAGAAAAAAAGTAAGCTTGTGGCAATAAGCTTTTTTGCTCCAACTGGAAATGGTGAAAGGATTAATGCAATGTTTGGAAGAATATTGGTATAAAACCCATTTGAAAAAAGTTTTTTTCTCTTTTGAATCTCATTGGGCCTTCCAACCTCCTAATGATCATGATCATGACGACAACGACGCAATGATGATGATGGTGGCGATAGGGATCATGAGTAAAAGAGATGACGACGGAATATGTGGGGGGAATAGTTCAATATGCATATGCGATAAGGGGATATTGGATGAGTAGCATATGTGCCTGCTGCTGCTGCTGCTGGTTAAAAAATGCCAAAAGTTAGTTGAACTCAAATGTTGAATGTATTTATTCATTGGATTCCCTTTCCCATCAATAGCTGAGTAGTGTACAAGCATTTCAACAGCCTTTCCACTTACTACCCACTCAACCGTAATCAAGATGCCGAGAGAGAAGAGAGAGCTATGTAGTATACCGGCTACTGACGTAAGCTGGTTAACTTTGGCCATTGTTACAAATAATTACGTAATCCTACATAACTGCTGGGGGAAAAAGTTGCTCTGTGGTGGTAGGAATAAGGGCAATGATGATATGACATGACTACACTACTTACTTCAACGAAATAATCATGTCTATCCAATCCACCTCCACCACCATCACCACGCAAAAAATAAAAGTTTTTTTTTTCATTTAGGTAGTTTTTGCAGCAATTTTGCAACAAGCAAAATGGGGACAGTAGGAGAAGTAGTAGGAGGAAACTCTAATTACAATTAAAAANGCAGCAATTTTGCAACAAGCAAAATGGGGACAGTAGGAGAAGTAGTAGGAGGGAACTCTAATTACAATTAAAAATGTCAGTTAATGTCAGTACTTAACAACAGTCTATGAGAGTCACGTGTGCTCCATAAGGAGGAAAATGGTTATATTATTATTACTACACAGCCAACCGTCGCCAACATAATTATATAAGGTATTATTGTGGGGGAAGAATTCGCATCTATAAAATAGGCATGCTTATTATTAGTACTTATACTAACACAGTTAACTCTAATTACAATTAAAAATGTCAGTTAATGTCAGTACTTAACAACAGTCTATGAGAGTCACGTGTGCTCCATAAGGATGAAAATGGTTATATTATTATTACTACACAGCAAACCGTCGCCTCCATAATTATATAAGGTATTATTGTGGGGGAAGTATTCGCATCTATAAAATAGGCATGCTTATTACTAGTACTTATACTAACACAGTAAAATGGCATGTGTTATCTGGATGGTCTCAATTAGGCTTGTACTACATGTTCTGCAAAAAAATGTTGCTAAACACAGCATGTGCCTAGTTCATTAGAAAAATGGTGACTTTCTCAAGAAAGTGGAACTAACATTTGCTCATGCTGCTATTGGTGCGTACGCACAGCTGAATTCACACTTAACATATTTCGCAATGCAAAACCGTTAAACAAACCCCATTTACAGAGCAAGTTAGGTAGGCAAATTAAAAATCATGTTGTTATTTTAATAATCATCATCATCGAAATTGTTGTAATTGATAAATTATTCAATGGGTTAAAAAATTGTATATGTAAAGTGCCTATGTAGTTATCTAACAGGATGGCGACGCTATTCCGAACGTAGGTGTTTTCCATGTTTCAGAAGCTGAGTTGAGGGCGATAGATGAAGGGTAAAAATTATTGAGTACTGTTTAATTAGTAGATTGACTTTCCCCTTGAAAAACAAGCACATTATTTTACACAACAATTGCAAACTTTTCAAAAAGTACTACACTCTCCTAAAGTGCGGTTACGTGAAAACGATCTCCGTTTTTCAAAACTAACTTGTATAATTATTGGTCTCTACAACAAGTTCTCTTTCGCGCTCTCTCTCTCTCTCTCTCTCTCTCGCTTAAATAATGAAATAAAGTTGTTTCTTAACATATTATTACATATACGCCGATTTAATAAACATTATTTTTTGTTAAAGTAAAAGCAAAAGTTTCATAGGTACATATAATTAAATCCAGTCAACCTAAAAACATTTTTGCAAAATGTTTTTCAGAATGGAAAAATATTACCTGCATAGGTATTTGCAACGTCAGTTTAATGAAACCTTAGCACGCTCATTTTATTTTTGAATTTTCGCAAATGTGCGAGTATACATTTTCTCCCAACATGACCAAATTGTAAAAAAATGATTGCTCCAGTTTTGTCCTCCTGTTTTGTTACTACACAAAATCATTACAATTTAAATGACCACATTATTATGCATAGAGTAGTAGTTTGTAGTAGTAGTAGTGGTAGGTGTATAGCAGCAGTAAGAATCAGATTCAATTTGCACGCACACAAAATTAAGAAGGTAAGCTTTGAAAATGTCAATGCTTCCTTTGTGACTGCTGCTGCTGTACAGTGTGACATTTTTCTGTGCGAGTGGAATGAAAATGAACTCTACAAATTGTATGCCATTATTAAAAAGCTATTTTTGTTGCAGCAGCAGTACAAGCAGCAGACGTGTAGAAGCGAGTAAGTAGTATCGCAGAAAAATAATTGCAATGTTCTCTCCTTTCTTTCACCAGACCATGCCCAACCATTTTTTTTTAAAGTTTTCTTTGCCTTTTTGGAACTGCAGCTACTTGAGCAAGGCGGAAATAGATTTGTGTAATGTAGCGTACACATGCACCAATTATTACCCAAAGGGAGATTCATTTTCGTCAGAGCAAATACACAAATTTAAATAAAGAAACAGTGTATAATCGTTTGTTTGCTTACGCCTTCTGTGTACTCTTGCATGAATTACTAACGTGCACATATTAAGTGGAACGCTGAAGCTATTTTTGCACAAAAATCTTTCCTTTGAGAACGTTTCGTTCACAATTATTCCAAAACTTGTGCGCAGACATATTTAATGTTACATGAACATTAAATAGTACCTCCACGGCAAATAATGAAATTTTACTACTAGGTACTTATGTTCATCTGTCTTTAAGGCTTAGAAACCATTAGTTATATTGGCTGTTTTTGTAGGTCGCAGTATGCCAATGCTACGCACACGATTCTACACTTTTCCTCTTTTTTACTTTTTCTCCCTTTGCATGTATTTATCTTGTGAAAGTAAATATAAAAAGGGCCAAGTTTTTATTTTATTTTACTTGTGTTTTCTTTTACATTACCCTCCTTCAATTCCTTTTTTCTTGTTTTGCAATATTCACTGATGTACCATTAACAATGGTGAACGACCTGCTCTCACTCTTTTTTCTCTCTCTGGCTGAACGTACGTACATGTGGTGGTACTTTCACCAATCCACATGGCTGCCTTCGTATTTCAGGATTAAGGACACATAAATGTGTCACAGAACAAACACACACTCATACTTTTTATCAACTAACAAGGGAGAGTTATAGACGCTTACTTTTTTATATGTGAATACATGTACATGTGTTTCTATCTAGTATACTCACTGCAAATTGTGAATCTATTTGATGAAGACTCGCTTTCAAATAAATATATGCTGTGTGCTGTAGAGCACTTTCGTTTTTTTGCTTCAGTTGGATTGAGAAAACAAGGCCATTAGCATTATGAATACATATGCATACACGCGTGCATCCATAGACTAAATCGGCAGACAACCAAGAACAAAGAGGTACTGCTATAAACGGATAATATTCTCTTTGAATATTATTCTCTTGTTTGGGTGGTGATGCGTAGAAAAGTTGTGAATTTCTTTTTTGGTTTTCCAGATGAAAAAGGTTATTGCTTTGCTGATTACATAATATTATGTTGTTATGTTCAGTGGAGAATAAGCAGCATGCTTAATAGATGACAGTAGAGGAGCTGTGGGGGTATTGCATTGCAGAGGCAGGTTTTCCAGACAGAGAAAAGTGGTCTTCATCAAAAGCTTATTTAAATGATCTCTTTGTCATTGTTCAGTGATTATGCTGGAAAGAAAGAAAATATTATTTTTTTGGCACAGACACAAAAGTATAAAAGATTTTTATACATACAATATATATTACAGTATGCATTAGACAGGTATTTTCCTGACTAATGGGCAAGATTACCTTTTACAAAGTTATCGGGATAAGCTCCCGATCCACTACGTGCTAATTTCTCACAAATTTTCTCCACATTTTTATACATCTTAGTAATTTAATGGGTCCTTGACCTTAAAAAAGAAGCAATGGCGCATAGTCATAGTCTTTAAAATGTTAGTTCGTATAAAAAACCGGCAAAACATCAGGCCAACGTTAACTTTACCCACTTGTCTGTTGCCGTTTACTTGTAGAAACTCTTGTAAACTGCAAAAGATTTGAAGGAACACAAAGATGCTTTTGGCATCTTCCAAAAAATAGGATTGCATGGAAAAGTTATAAGTTTATGATATATATTTTTAAGCTGACTAGTCAGCTAAGGATATATATTTCCTATATTATGTGTAAACGAGCAAATGTTGTACCTTACTCACAGTATATATTTCGTCCGTCATCAGTAACAACGTTCCCCAATACCACCTATAGTTAGTAGATGTTGAATCTAAAGAGCTTATTTGTTTTTTTGGCGTTGAACTAGCAGAAAGTCACAAGGTTGGATTTAGACTTTTGGATGTTTTTACCATCACCATTCTCTTCTCAAATCTTCTGCCATTTTTAAAAACGCAAAAATAAAAAGGGATGAGAGCCTAGAGGAAGAGAAAAGAAGGATGCTATTTGCGTAACCGTAATATTTCTTTGGTCTCTCTCTTTCTCATCATAAGCAGCTTTTTTGTTTTTGGCGTTGAACTAGCAAAAAGTCACAAGGTTGGATTTAGACTTTTGGATGTTTTTACCAACACCATTCTTTTCTCAAATCTTATACCATTTTTGAAAACGCAAAAATGAAAAGGTATGAGAGCTCCGGGGAAGAGGAAAGAAAGATACTATTTGCGTATTGTAACAGTAATATTTCTTTGGTCTCTCTCTTTATCTTCGCTTTTTTCTTTTCTTTCAAAGAAGCAGCAGAATAATATCAACTATTTCAAAGAACACCGTATACATTTATATATTTTCTACGTATAGTCAGTCCAGTTTAGCTCTTCTACGCGCCTTTTGGATTTTCCCTGTAATAATAGCTTTTAAGCTTCACAGGATGTGAAATGTAAATAAAAAAGGAGGAATATTAAATGGAAAGCAGTAGCAGAGAGAGAGTCAAAGATATGGTTCGCCTGAGATGGAAAGCAAGACAGAAGAGGAGACGAGTCTAACTCCTAAAAATGAGAGAGTCAAAGATATGGTTCGCCTGAGATGGAAAGCCAGACAGAGGAGACGAGTCTAACTCCTAAAAAAGAGTCCAATTTAACTTGTATGACCAGCCAAGCGATGCGACGTTGACTGGAGAAGTCTGAAAAGAAAATGGGAAATAATATGGCTCGTAGTAGTAGTAGCGATACCTATGTAGATAGATACAAACAAACAGATAATAATACTCGTACTACGCATATTACTACAAACTTATATAATATAGGTATATGCATCGTAATATGTAAGGAAAATATGTGTAATCTTGATCTTTTTCACAGAAGAAAACGACAATGACACCGCTGCCACCACCACCACCACACTAAACCATTACTACAAAAAGAGAATTCCCCAACATTTACTTTCTACTTACAAGCAAATGAGTGTCTTTAGAAAAGCCGCCAACGATCCTGTCATTTTTGGTTTCTTCCTCTTGTTTTTTTTCTTGTGCACGTTGTTCACAAGAAGAAGATGAGTTGCATCATTCCCTTTTTGTTCTTTCAAGCTTATCTATAAAAAATATATACATAATCTTCGCTATAGCATGTTACATTATGTACAAAGATTAAATCAGATTTTTTTATTTGATTTGCCAGTGAAGGTCTTTTCATTATATTTTGCCAAGCTTTATTTACATACAAAAACGCTTGCCATGTTGCTGGCAATTTTCCTTCATTATATTACCACAAGCTTTTTTGTCTTTCTCGCCTCGTTCCAGTAATCATCTTAATCGCTTTCCATTTTTTGGGTTAATGCGTGACCACAATTTTTTCATAAACGAGCTTGACATTTATCCTTGATCAGATGGATGGACATGTGATAACTATTCAGTTGGATGTATATTCCTTTTTTATATGTGCATTTCTAATATATCCAGTTATTTCTGAGTAGAGCAAAGAAGAAAAAATGTATGAGTCCAATTTTACGTTTTTGTAGAGTCAATTTATACACAAGGACTTTTAAATTGCAATTTAAGCTGAAGAAAAAGAATATTTTTTTTCTTGATGCAAAAGCCAGCGCTTTTTTCTCACTCGATATTACTTATGAAAGAGTTTAAGTAGGTGGTGTGTAATTTGATTTCAATAGCGTAATAATCTTCAAGTACATTGCAGAGGCGTCTTTTTCACTTGCTTTGCATTTTTGAAAAAGCAATTTCATACAATGCATGTATAGTCGACAAGTAAAAGTATTTTGGCAAAGTGCATATCGGGTAGAAAAAAATTGATTAAAGTGCAAACTTAAAGTGAAGAGGTTCAACATTGAGAAAGTGAAATTTGAGATTATTTTTTCCCCTCATTTCTGACTTTTCTGAGATTTTTAGTTTTATACGCCATTTCTATCCACCTAATTTGATAAAAGGAAGATTCTTCGATGCATGAACATGGTTATAACTTAAACTAGAGTCACTGGAATTATAAAACGATTTTTTTGCTTATTTTGACCCATCTGTTTACTGGTTTTACTCACAATTATGAATCGAAGTTGAATTTTCGTACTTGTTCAACCTCAGCGATTGCAATGAATTCAGAGATTTTTTACGTACAATTACTCCTGATTATTGAGATAGTTTTACAAATTTGCAATTCCCGACAAAGGGATTGCATTATTTACACTCTTTTAAAACTATCACTGCATCATCCTCATCTACTTTTTTCTGTTCAAGGACACCATTTCATTTCATCCATTGTGATTCCGA
This sequence comes from Homidia socia, assembly GCA_036850745.1. Classification (NCBI taxonomy): domain Eukaryota; kingdom Metazoa; phylum Arthropoda; class Collembola; order Entomobryomorpha; family Entomobryidae; genus Homidia; species Homidia socia. The sequence goes on along the minus strand of JAANSP010000668.1, from coordinate 8,077 downwards.
CTGCACTGAATGACTACACTTCATTCAAAAGAAGAGCAGTTTAGAAAATTGAAGGCTACACGGATCCTCTCTCAAAATTGAGCATTCAACGATTATTCCCTTTTCCCAACTCTCAAGCTTTCTTCAAGATTCTTATTTACCTTATAAGCCATTTTGAGTATAAACTTGCTTTCAATCGTCATCATCATCACGATCAGCGAAAATAGGATTTTGAGAACAAACTTCAACTCCATTTTAAACCAAACAGTAAACTCAGCTAATACCAAACAAAACTTTATTTTTGCCGTACTTGCGATTCCTTTTTCTATACTCTCGTCATCATCATCACAGATCAAAATAGGATTTTGAGAACAAACTTCAACTCCATTTTAAAGCAAACAGTACACTCAGCTAATTCCAAACAAAACTTTATTTTTGCCATACTCGCAATTCCCTTTTCTATACTCTCTCGATGACTGACATAATTGCAAGAAAATGCATTCTAAATCCCTTGAGAATTGGCTTTAGTGCGCACTTTTTTATACTCTGCCTTCTTGCTTTAAGAAAAAAATCAACATTTTTTTCTGCTACAGCACTTCCGCATTAATATTTATCCATGTAGCATTTGACCTACATTAAAAAACAGGACGTGTGATTGCACGGGCGTTGGAGTGTAATGCCTTTTCCAGATAACTTTTTTCAGATTTTTTTCTTATTTTTAATATCCGCAATGTGTCTGTGAGTACTTGTTTCTGTTTACCAAATGCAACGAGTATACATTTCTACACATACCTATGCCCCCTTTATAATGTTTACTTGCGATAATAAATTGTATAGGATTTTGCATTTAACCGTCAGCCCCTCAGTTTATATAGCTGTCTTGTTCAGTTTAAAAGAATAACTTGACAAAGCTGTATGAAAGGAATGAAAAAAGAAAGATTGCTTTCACTCGATCAGACGAGGCAATAAAACGTTTCATCTGTTTCTAGAATTTTTTTCCGTTTTGCTGCAAGGGAGGGGAAGAGATGGAATGTAAAAAGTGCCAAGTTGATACTTATTTGAGTATACATTTGATATATAGGTATATCCATACGGAAAGATAGTGAGCTGCCATTATATCACCGGCGTTTTTGCATTTACTTACTATTTTTTCTCTCTCTCTTCGCTCAATTCCGTGAGAGAAAAGAGATAAAATGAAAAATAGAAAAGATGAATCGGAAGAAAGTGAATTGCTTAAACTGCTGGGCTGAAGGAACATTGATGCTGATAACTGCGCGCAGATAGAGAGGAAAAGTACGTACAAGAATACAAAAAGAGTTATGTCTCTACTGAAAAACACTGTAGATGGATCATATATAAAAATGTACATAAGGGTTATCAATTCCGTTTCTTCTCTGGTGTGATTCCCAGTCTGTTCCAAAAAAATACAGAGTTGATTCCTCCGGTGTAGTGGTGGTGGTGTATGATCTATGCAGCATTCCATTTTCCATCCCGTGGCTTCTAAATAAAAAGCAGCTGAAATCGATCTATTCGTTACACTTCTTCTTGTGTTTGTGTAGATCTCTTGCGAAACTTGATCTTTTCTTATTCATTTTTTAGGAAAAAGAAAGAATTGCTGTTACATTTATTCACATGATCATGATAGAAAAATGTATGTAGGTATATGCATATTTTTGTCTATTCAATCGTTATATTATATAGGCATATTCTATAAAAAAGTTGAAGTTGATAACACACGTATCCTTTTACAAACAAATGATATTTTGGTATTGTTTTTCTTTCTCTCAATAAAAGTAAATCATTTCTCTTCTGGTTTAGTTCACTTCTAGGTACTTTTAATGTTTTGTTCAATCTTGAGTGGAATCTGCATTTGAATATCACTGCCAGGAGACCAACTCTCTCTCTCTCTCTTTCCATCATTCACTCATCGTCAGTAAGCAAGATATTGTAGCAACTCGTTATCCTCTCTAAAGCTGCGTAGCTTATGTAGGGAAAACGAAGATGGTTGTGCAAAAAATAAACTTTTAGTCATTTTTGCAACATGGAAAGCTAGTACAGTGTGTGATACTAAAAGAGTACATGTGAAACACTGACTACAATAGGTTGACTACTTATTTTGTTGTGTGTTGAAAACAATGTACATTTGGATAACAATTTAAGGCTATAAAATTTTGCTTTAAGTAAAGAGCCTTGTAATAAAACCATATGCCCCAACTTTTGCCTTATTGTGCATGTAAATGTACGAAACTATAATGTTTGAATTGAACAAAATTTAATTTATTAATAGAAGTGCCTGCATATTTTAAATAAAAAATAATTTTCTACTTGACCCATTAAATCATTGAAAAATTGAAACAATAAAAGTAACATAATTTTGACGACATTAGTAAACACATTGTCCTTGTGTAGACCATTACGCTCAACTTTTTCAATGGAAAACCACCTACAGGGTTAAGCAGCGCCGTCCGCGTCAGTAATGTTTGTAAAGCCGTCTAATTTATAAAAAGAAAAGGTGACGATGAAAAAGCATTTTTTGTAGTCATGTTTATTGGTATGTCCTGTTTTAAAATGCTCTGACTGTTCTTATATTTATCGGCTTCTATTAGAAAATGTAACAAACTACATGCGAATTACCTTAGAACCTTTGTTTTGTTACCATTCAAACTTTTAAATTATGACTAATATTTTTAACAAATTGTAATAGAGATGTGGTTTTTACAATGAAACATTTCCGCTTAAATTTACGTTTTAATCAGTACAATGTGCTTTGTTTTCATTCCTAAGGGCTTGTTTGCCAACATTTTAAAAATAAATACACACTTGAGCAATATCATCTCAAACTATGCCTCTCAACCATCCAAATACTCTTTGAAGCATTTTCCACTTCAAAAGGCAGTTTGAGTTCTGTATGAATTTAGTTCTGTGGGGACTTTATAAATGTAGTAAGCTTATCGAGAATTTTCCGCCTACACTGATTCCATGTTGAAGTGGCCACTTATTTAATTAGACTACTTAACAGTCAGAGGTGTATGCAGGTAGACTCATCGGCAATGTTCCAGGAATGCCACTAAGCCAGACGAGACAGATTGAAATTGTCACTAGGAACAGAAGAGAGGGACTTAACCAATGAAAATATGTGAGAAGTTTATTATTCCACGAATTAATACCCTTTACCACTACTGCTCTATTCTAGGAAATGCACTTGTACCACTAATTCTTTCAATAAGTTTTAACATGAGCTATCTTGAGGATTTCAAGTGTCAGAGAGTAGAATATTTAATAATAAAGTTTATTTTACGCAGTGAAATTACAAAACAGATTCAAGCTTACTTGACAGGCAAACTACTGTTGCATTGAAAGAGAGAGAGAGAAAAGCGGGCTTCACTGTCGATATGAAATTCGAAACACGCCACTTGTGCTCCCACTTTCGTCCTTCTTCATATTTTAATTCCAATTGTACTTGTGTATTATTATACAAACCGTATACTCATCCACAGTCAATTCATACTGAAGCGAATTCCTAGTTCTTGCCAGCTGGATGCCCTTGTAATTATTAGGAATTAGTGTCAAAAGTGGCGTCGCGCCCTGGGTGAAAGTAGCTTTCCCTTTATTAACACAAGTGTAGTCGATATACAGCTTGCTAACATCAAAACTTGCTTTTCACAATGAAAGAAACGAGTGTGTCAGTACAGCAACACAAACAGTTATATTGTTTTTTTTACTTCAATTACAATACTCGCATATTTATTTGTACGTTCTCATTTATTTTCTGTGTAGATTTTTTGATACATTGTTATTTGCAGTTTCCTCGAAATACTTAGGAGGTATATCTGCATGAATTTTGTTAAAATGCTCCAATAAGTATTCTACACGTAAGTACTTCCAAATAATATTATAAAACCACTGTTTTTTCTTTTTTCATTCAGGGGCTCTGCTGATACTTGTTTTTATTAAAATAGCTTTGATAACGCTAACACATTATTAATAATTTCAACTTTTTACAAAAATAACCAAAACCCAGTCCGTTTTTTCATCAATTTTAAAGTTGTTTTTACATAAGCAGCAGTACACTGTATACCAATATGTGGATACCTACGTGTATTTTTAGCATTACATCATTTAATAGAATATTTATGGGATGAGGCATTTGTCGAAAAGCGCGACACATTTATTGCCCAACAAAAAAACCAATGAAAGCGAAACTTATTATAATGGGAAAGCTGAAACTACAGTTGGAAGGTTAGTTGCGATACAATAAAAATGTACAATGCCTCTAATAATATTATCAAGAGAGATGAGATTTGCTATTTCATATTATTTTTTTCTCTCTTCTACCGCTCAGTATAGCCTTTTTTGTACGTGAATGGTGATGATTCAGGAACATTTACAAAAGGCACGTACACGATAGAATAGGCTAGTGCAGGCACCTTTGAGATAGATATATTGCAATGATGTGTCAAAATTTGCCTGTATTATTTGTTCACACTTGAAACATGGTTTTATTATAATGGGAAAGCTGAAACTACAGTTGGAAGGTTGGTCGCGATACAATAAAAATGTACAATGCCTCTAATAATATTATCAAGAGAGATGAGATTTGCTATTTCATATTATTTTTTTCTCTTCTACTACAGCTCTGTATAGCCTTTTTTGTACGTGAATGGCGATGATTCAGGGACATTTACAAAAGGCACGTACACGATAGAATAGGATAGCGCAGGCACCTTTGAGATAGATATATTGCAATGATGTGTCAAAATTTGCCTGTATTATTTGTTCACACTTGAAACATGGTTGTCCTCGTTGGGCTTTCACTAGGTTCTCTAAAATTCCATTTTCTCGCTGTGTGTGTGTGTGTGTGTATGTGCTTTGTTCTCTTTTCATACTCTTCATCATAGTCGTTTTCCAATGTGTGGTCGGTGGTAGTAGTTGGTTTTTTTCTTTTCATTCTGCTGCTGCTGCGACTACTATAGCCTGAAAAAATATATTATTGCCTGCTTGCTCTCTCTCTTTTCTCTCCACATGCACCAGTCGAGGACGATATTATTGGTATGGTGGGACATGAAATGGTAATTTTTATTCACGGCTCAGGGAGCAATAGTTCACGGATATGGGCTGCCTAGCAAGCTTGGTGCTAAATTTAAAATTATGATGCCTTGCTTAGCACTCAACAGCTATCTAGCATTCATATTTCAAAATTATTAAACCATCGCCGCATTTATAGATAGGATCTTCCAACCGACCTACCTTTATTTGCTTTCATGGGCATGCAAAACAACCTCTGCTCACATTCCCCATAGTTATATCTTTGAAACATGTGTGTGGTAGTAGCAGAGGCGAGAATGATATAATCATGATGATGGTGATAACGGCGTAATTTTTTCCGCTTCGAGAATTTTCTAACAAGCCATGCACAAAAAAGGACTGGAAAAAGTGTCGATAATATTTTTTTCACAGGGATTGTTAGACAATAAATGGGATACGTATATGCGGCGTTTTCAATGTTTTTAAAGCGTGAGTAAAAGAATAGCGATTTGGGATTCATTCTAGCTTAAAATTATTATTATGAAACAAAAGGGAACATTTTTAATAATAATTACAGAAATTCCAGGTGGCAACAGTAATTCTGCTAAAAGCCATAAAGCAAAAAAAAATGAAACAGATTTTGAAGGCCAAATTTAATTACACCCATCAGCCGCAGCGGCAGTGATTGCATACTAACATGACGATGGTCAGTGAGGTTGCTCTCTTGAGTAATTATTTTTCTCCGAATGCAAGTTCCAAATAATATGTTATTAAGCATAATAATGTCTGGTGGATTCCACTCCTTTTCAATTTTAATTACGAATAATCTTCTAGCTGACTAATACGATTATGCGCGCTACCAAGAAAAATCCGCAGTTGAGTTCATCTCTTTTTTGTATAATGTCGGCTTATTAACTGAGATGAATTCCTATTTCCTCCTTTACATGCATGACCTTAGCCCTTCACCTAATTTTTAGCATGAAACAACCCAAGTCACCCAAATGAGCTTCGCGAAAATTATTACTGCAAATTTGCCTTTTCCCTTTCACTGAACTTTCCAATTGCTGATGTGCGTTCTTCCAAAAATTTAAAATTAATCAGGGCCATATGCAAAAAATCTTGAATGATCTTACATGCTATATTATTCCCTGCAGTCTTCATTTGCACCATGCGCCGTCAGTCAATTCAGGTCAAAATTTACCATTAATAATAAATATGTACACATTATACCTACAAGAACATCAGGAGGACCACCACCGGTGGCGTAATCATAAAATCAATATTTCTAAAAGGTACATACTCCTTTTCTCCTCATCCGCCTTTCTCTCCAAAATGACCCCCTTGGGCTATTCCCTTTTTTCACATGCTGCTGCTGCTCCGTATGCAAACTTTTTTCTCTCTGTGCAAATGATGATTCCTTTAAAACTGGCACCAATCCATTTTATCCCATCGCCACTTCATATATATTAGCGTCATCACTCTCTCCCTCTTTCTGCTTCCTCCCATGCACTGCTGCATATTAATCAAAAAGTTTTCATTCTTAGAGAGAGAGAAAAATAACAAGAGGTAAAGAAAAAGTTATAGAGCAAGCACCCCTTTGATTCTTCTCCTTCTCCACTTTCATCGTCACTACTTCCTTTTCCCCTCAAATCCCCAAGAAAAAGTGCATCAACCTGCCGATGCAAAGTGCAAAATACATCCACGCAAAAAAGAGACAAGAAGAAAAACGACATGGCAGCAGGCCATGCCGTGCACATCACATCCGAAGAAAGTAAGAAAAATGGGAAGAGAAAGAAAATCTATATAAGTTTTATTTTCAGTAGTGGTCTTATATGGTCGCTGGCCTTTTAAAGTTATCGTCATCCTCTCTCTCGCCTCGTCTGTTTAACAACTCTTCTCCTCTCTCTTCGTCTTCTTTTCTATTGCTGTACTTTCTTTATACTCCTCTCTGCTGGAATTGCAAAGTCTTCTTGTGCGAAAATAAGAAGGAACTTGGCAATTTCTTCTGTATCGATCCTTGCCCAACTATTTTTATACCACATACTTACACTACTCAAGTAAAATAATAAGTATATATAGAGAAAAGTGTGTGTACTTTTTTGGTACTTTCTCTCTAAAACTGCCTATTTATATCTCTATACATGTTACACACACTCTTTTTTATTATTACAGTTGTGCTGCTTGTTGTACTCGCAGAAGAATATAGACAGTGGAAGAACTTGAGAGAAAATCCTCTTTGATTCTTTTTCTTCCATTTTCTCCCTCCAACACAACGTGCCACTACATTCCCATTCTCATCTCTTTTAGAGCACTGTACACATTTTGTTTTTTGCTCTTGTTGCTAAATTCCCTATCCATATAAATATATGTTTACAAAACAGCATCCCACATTACACAATTTTTTTCTCTCTCCTTTTTCCTTCCTCGGCTAAATATTTACAACCATGACCATACAATGTGTGCGGTGTGTGTCTAATGTGCTGTTATGTACGGTGTACATCTTTTTTTTGTTATCAGTACACACTTTCTGCTTGTCTATACTAACAAAACATGATGATGATGATGACGGAGAGGATGACCAACGTAAAAAAATGCGCGATTGAGTAAGAAGCACTCAACCAAAGGTTGCACTCACTCAGCTCAACGTCGTCAGACACACATCTCTTTTTTTCTTAAGCTCTAAAAGACCACCTTTTTTCCTGCCATTTCACGTTCTCCCGTTACTGACGCCATCGATGCTGCGTCCGCAGAGCATTGTACTTTTTTCTGGTTTTGATATCACTGCTGTTTTTAGACAGCTAGTAATGCAAAAAATAAACCTGAATAGGCCAACTACGCAGTACAAAGCCTTGGCGAGAGAACTAGCAGCACAGAGACAATGTTAATGTTACTCTACCATTTCATTCCAACTAAAGATATAGCCATGTAAGGTATTTTATATTATAGCTGTTTGGAACTACACAGCACAGCGCTCAGTGGAATCTTCTTGTGTCTGTGTGTTTCTGCCATAAGTTTTCACCAACTTTTATATCATTTGCAGAAGGCCTGATAGTCACTGCCATTACCAGCAAAC
>JAANSP010000667.1:0-19322 GCA_036850745.1 Homidia socia | reverse complement strand
CAGCAGAGGGCAGGCCAGATATAGATTTTCTTTTGGAGCAGAGATCCAAAGTAATAGCATTAGTGTTATCATCGTCAATTTGCTATCATTTCAACATTTTTTTATCTTGTCACTTCTTCACTCAAAAAGCGTGTGCGTTTGTTTACTTTGTTTGTTTAGGATGGGATATTTTTTTTCCAAATACTAATATTTTTGACGCCGCGCGGTGCTGTCCGCATTTCCACCTTTTCCAAGTAGGCGATTATGCCTCTTCTCAAGTGTGATGTTATTACTGTAACACGAGAGGTGTAGAAACACAAATTGAATTTCCTATACTGAAAGCAAGCAAGCAATAAGCTTATTTTTTTCAATAGCAGTTTACAGAGGAACTTGAAGATAGAAGGCAAGAAGAAGAAATACAGGCAATTTGAGATAAATTTTCAACTTGGCCACCTGAGCATACAAAGAGAAACCGATAGGAGGAGACCAAACGTGAGCTGCTCTCCAGCAGCAGCAAAAAGCAAGCAAAAGTCACTCAGGCAGAAAAGAAGGTAAACACCATGACACCACACCACCACCACCACCTCTCCTACTAAAACTGATATCAGGGTGAACAACACAACAACAACAGCAGCGGCAGCATCTTATTTTTCTTTTCATTCATTTTAGCAGCGATGGTGGTCCGTGTCAAGAGGAAAAACGACAACACTTCTTGAACTCTCTCCCGTCTTTGTGTGCTGACGACGGTCGATGGTCTCCCAAAAAATACGTTTTTTCTTTTGCTCTGGTCAAAAGTCCCTCGGGACATCTCATCATCTCATACATTTACTTGCTGCTGCTGGAGGCAACTAATACCCAAAACAGACGTGCCCTTCCAACCATTTGGATAAAACAGCTACCGCCGCTATTATGATCATACGCATTTATTTCTCTACTGCAAACAATTAATAGTTTTTACAGCAAAAGTTTTGACTTGTAAGCAAGCAGACGTTTTAATAATGTACTATTAGCAAATAATCATTTTGTGTATCATTTCATTTGAAAAACTTTTAATCAAACAAAATTTTGTCATTTACAAGTTGTCGTATGCGTAATATTATTTTTTCGTTTGTCATGCACACGCACCGTCGTCGTCACAGTTTGTTATTCTTTGCTTTCATTTCATAATAAAAAAAAGTATTGCTTGCGTAGGTAAACAAGAAGAAAGTAAGCGAGAAAAGTAAAAACTTTTTTCTTCTTCTTTCTTTTCTATGATTTCTTTCTAGAGAAATGTTTGTCTGCACCCTTAATTATACGAAATGTGCACTTGAAAAATAAAAAAGAGTGAATACAATCATAAGAAAAGCATTAATCCGCTCACTCCCGCTGCCAACTTTTAATTACCCTTCTTTCTCCATCGTTTATTTGTCTGTAATGTAATATCATCTCAGCAGATATACACTTGAAATGAAGTTATTTTTCAGTGTTTTCTTGCTTTTGGTGGTGGTGCGCATAAAAAAGGAAAACGCAGAGATACTTTATATACAACCATTGCAAAGCGGATCCGCTTCTCGCCCAGTCCTTTTCTATTTCCAAGAGTAAAAAAACAAGAAAGAAAAAGAAAAGGAATACTACAGCCGCTGCTGCATGGACTGCGCTATAAGAGAAAAGAGGTTCTCACGTCACGTCAGTGAGTTTAATGCAGTTAGCAAACTACTAACTCATTCTTCTTCCTTAACTGCTTCTTGTTCCATAGCGTGGCAGTCGTGATGTGCCATCAAACAAGAAGTAAAAAAAGAAAAGGAGTAAAATAAGAAGAAGAGGAAGAAGACGAAGAAAGGAATGCATAGAAAAAAAGAAAGGATTGTCGGTCTTCTTCTCTCACTTTTTTCTACAACAAACAGTCTACTTTACAGAGAGTTTCTCATCTCAAGTCTTTTCAACTCAAACAAAGCAGACAAACATCTTTGCGAGAGAGACATGTTTACTAGTTAGCAAGAGTAAACAGAGGATCATGCAGTCTAATCTGCACTCATTATCAACATCATCATCATTATCGTTCACTCTTATACTATTCTCTCCGGTTATTTTTTTATTACAAGAGCAGAGCAGAAACGACGGCGACGAGGAATTGAAACAAGTGCACACAAAATAATCTCTCATCATGATCAGGAGTATATAATCAGTAATTCCATCATTTTCAATTCTAATCGTTCTATATCAACAACAGCCTCTTTCAAGAACGTGGTTTTTTCTAGTGAAACGGAGTTGTAATAGGAAAACAGGCAACAGCAGCGCTTAATTTGAGAGTAAGAGAAAAAAGAAAAAAAATCTGAAATCTCTGGAAGCCGTACCCACACACTGCTGATATGGTTCACTTTGGTTCTTATTTTTTTCTTGAAACAAGCTGCTTATACACTTCCTTGATTATATTTTTTGTTTAATCAAATACAATGCTGAAGGGGTTTCTTGTTGTTACGCACCAGTATCACCAGTCTAACATCTGAGTACTGTCAGCCAAGGCATCTCTTAATTGACATACTTAACTTCAATTTTCAATTACAGAATCCCTCTGTTTTCTAAACAACAAGTTTGTTTTAAAATACAACGCGTGTTTTCATTTTATGCATTTCTATTGCTTTTTTGATGATATTTCATCCTTCATAATGTACTGTAAGTAAAAATGGTTGTTTTAAGAGCAAAAAATTGTAAGATATCAAATCACGTACTACAATGCAATGGAATTCAACCAACTGCACACAAGTGGAAAAATGACCAAGGTAAACAAAAAACGTAGAGATTTCCATTAAGATTAAAAAAGAAGATAAAAGTCGTCTGTTTTTCTCTTCAAAAATAGATAGTGAGATGCAATAATATTTTCCAATCACAACTTTTTCATAGTTCGTAATACAATGCAATGGAATTCAACCAACTGCATACAAGTGGATAAATGACCAGGAGAAACAAAAAATGTGGAGATTTCCATTAAGATTGAGAAAAGGAGATAATAGTCGTCTGTTTTTCTCTTCAAAAATAGATAGTGGAAAGCTAAGATACAGATACTGAGGAGATGCAATAATATTTTCCAATCACAACTTTTTCATAATGGCATTACTCTCATTATCGACAAGACCAACGTCAGTAAAATCATCCTCTTGATAACATGAAAGCCCATGCATTTCGGGTATTTTATTTGGAATAAATGCATAGTACACTGGATTGAAACCAGCGGCGCAGACAGTTTCTCTGGCAATCGGACACAAAAAATATCACCAGAGAGGCACATCATAATACAGCAAGTATTTTCCACAATCATCTTCTTCATCAAAAGCTTTATTTTTTGGCAAAAGTCGACAACTGCAAACTTTTCGCCCTCAAATAAGCCTCACTTCATTCAACACTATATATGCACTTTACTACTACTAATTTCAGCCGTTTCCCCAAATCTCATCTTCATCAAAAGCTTTATTTTTTTGGCAAAAGTCGACAACTGCAAACTTTTCGCCCTCAAATAAGCCTCACTTCATTCAACACTATATATGCACTTTACTACTACTAATTTCAGCCGTTTCCCCAAATCCAGATTTTCTTTGGAATTTAAATGAATAGGATTAAAACATGAGTTGGATGGAATGATAGTTATTTTTTAGGCCTAGGGTAAAACTTGCCAAAGCAAAAATGAGATGAGAAAAGAGGATTTTGTATGTGGTGAGCAGATGAGGATGATGATGATGATAATATTATTATTATTAAAGGGTTATTTTCCTTTTCCTCTCTATTTGTTTTTATTTCAGCGCTCACGTCTCGTGTAGTGCAAAAAGAGATTAAAAAATGTATAAACTTTTCTACTACTGGTGGTTCCAGCAATGAGCATCATTATCATCATCATCACCGCTATTAAAGAGGATTTTGTATGTGGTGAGCAGATGAGGATGATGATAATAATAATATTATTATTATTAAAGGGTTATTTTCCTTTTCCTCTCTATTTGTTTTTATTTCAGCGCTCAAGTCTCGTGTAGTGCAAAAAGAGATTAAAAAATGTATAAACTTTTCTATCTACTGGTGGTTCCAGCAATGAGCATCATTATCATCATCATCACCGCTATCATCATCATTTCCAAAATCCAATTCTACGCACTCAATATTGCAAAGTCTGACGACCTCCTCCTCTGCACTCCTACTACTCGCTTGACGGTGCTCAGACACACTTTTCGGTGATTGCAGTGCAGCAACAGCAGTGGCGATGGTAATAATAAAGTTGAGCTACTACTAAACTCAAGAGAGTTTTATAAAGAGTCGTCGTCGCCGGAAGAGTATGCATTCAGGAATTATTAATCTGTTTACATAGCCATGATGATGCATAGAAATGGACGTAAAGTAGGAGCAGGAGCAATAGACACACTTTTCGGCGATTGCAGTGCAGCAACAGCAGCAGTGGCGATGGTGATGGTAATAATAAAGTTGAGCTACTACTAAACTCAAGAGAGTTTTATAAAGAGTCGTCGTCGTCGGAAGAGTATGCATTCAGGAATTATTAATCTGTTTACATAGCCATGATGATGCATAGAAATGGACGTAAAGTAGGAGCAGGAGCAATAGTGGTCTTTAAAGAAGAAAAAATAACACCACCACCAGTGTACCACCAGCAACACAAGAGCTCAGCTCCACTTCATCTATCCAACTCCAGGCATTCCAGATCTGATAAAAATAGAAAAGAGTGTGGTGTCTGCCGTTGTTCTGCTGCTGCTGCTGCTACGCTAAAAAACGCAAATCTACCACCAGTAGTACCAACGCTGTACTTGTTTGGCCGGTTGAGTGACTGAAAAGTCACCGTTACGCACCCTTGCACTTCTCTTCCTTTTTCCTCCATTTTTCCTACAACTTGTGCAACACAAGCGAAAAAGTGCCTTTGGCCATGCATGCCTGCACTCTAGTTTGCGGCGTGGTGGAGTGGTGGTGGTTGCTTGGTGTGTGTGTTCGCTCATTCACAATATTTATATGAGAACAGGCAAGCCAAAGAGAGACGTTTTCTACTTTTTTATGCACATTATTATTATCATAATAATAATCATCATGGTGGTGGTGATGATGACGATATGACGACGACGATCATTCATGCTGTACATATTTCTCTCCCTAGACGGTTATTACCATCACTACCACAACTGCTGCTGCTGCTAAGGTAGAGCAGAGCTCCACGGCTGTAAAGATTATGATGACTTTAGAAAAGAATATTAAACTGCTGCTGATGTACTTTAAATAGAGTAATATTCCCACATCGTTACAACCGCCGTGCACACCACCTCCTCCACCACAGAAAAAAGTTTTTTCTCTGCCAGTTTCCCTGCAAAAACACTTGGTTTTTCAACAACTTCATCATGGTCCAACTTTTTCCAACAACAACAACAACAGGATAATATTATATGCATGCATGTCTAGGTAAATTGACTAGAGTGAGAGCGGTGCGGTGGTAGTGGTGCTGGTGTGTACAGTAGTCAAAATGAAAAGTAAACAGAGGTACTCACTCACACAGAACGCACAAGTTTTGATGAATATTATTATTATGATCATCCCGTGTACTTACAACAACGTGCATGGCTAAGTAGATGGGACGAAGCGAAGAAGATGAGAGAAGAGCTTTTTTATGGTCATGTTTACTCTTTACAAAAAAAGTGCTTGAGAATGGAAATGGAAGATGAGCCATTCAAGTGGTATGGTAGTTGCAATCATACATGTCATAAAAATATCTAGAAAAAAAGTCGAATAAAAGTGCTTACTACACTTTTTTATTGCGCTAGTATACATGCATTAGTGATGATGATGGAGGAGTTGAGTGGAATAATGGGTGGTTGCATCATGTATGAAAAAAATATCACATAATCAGGGCAGATATGACTGCACTAGAAATGACAGGATTGACTTACTTGGTGGTGGTGATATAAGATGGTTTTGTCGTCATTATATTTTATTTTAATTATTATTATTATTTCGATTGCAGTAGTGGAGAGGATGTTGATGCATAAATTTGCCTGATGGTCGAATATTTTTCCTGTGCCATTGGAATGGTTATAAAGCATATGGCAAATATGATAGGAATGATCATTTCATTACTTTTATTTAGTTGCCTGCGTATTTGTAATTTGCACACACAGTAAAAATGTACGTACGCTAATACCTTTAAAGAACATTATTATAAGCTATGGCAAATATGATAGGAATGATCATTTCATTACTTTTATTTAGTTGCCTGCGTATTTGTAATTTGCACACACAGTAAAAATGTACGTACGCTAATACCTTTAAAGAACATTAAAAGCTACAATGGGGAAATGAGATAATAAAATATTACGTCCTGTTTGGAGAGAGAAATGTCTGCACTCTGCATTTTATGAAGGTATCGCCAAAATAACTTGGAGCAAAGTCCACAGTCTTTTAGCATTGCACTTTTATTTGGTAAAAAACGAAGGCCATACAACAGCCGAGCAAGAAAACAACCACCTTTGCTTATTTTTTGTGGTATTTTGTGGGGGTGGTGAAGGAGCGGGAGGGTACTATTAAAATCTACAATGGGGAAATGAGATAATAAAATATTACGTCCTGTTTTGAGAGAGAAATGTCTGCACTCTGCATTTTATGAAGGTATTGCCAAAATAACTTGGAGCAAAGTCCACAGACTTTGAGCATTGCACTTTTATTTGGTAAAAAATGAAGGCCATACAACAGCCGAGCAAGAAAACAACCACCTTTGCTTATTTTTTGTGGTATTTTGTGGGGGTGGTGAAGGAGCGGGAGGATACATGAAGACAACCGTAACCTGCCTACCACCCCAAGTATTATTATTACTAAACCACAAGACATAGTGGTGGTGGTGGCGAGCGCAAGAACAAGTCAAATAACTCATTCACTTTCGTCAGCGAACCGTAAAAGTAAACTGAGATGAAAACAAATGCTTTTTGAGATGGAATCTATAACTTTTGTTGTTTCTGTGAGCTTATTATTAAGGTGTTGCTGCTGCTGCAACTTGCATTAGCGGAAGAAGGTAGTAATCAGTGTGTACTCTAACTTGGCACATACATCATCATCATCATCATTCGTTGAGTAGGTTTTACACATGTTCATGTAACATGTTATTGCTGCACACACTCACATTTCATTAATGTTTACACATTCTTCAGAGATAAAGGCACAGCATCCGAACTTAACGTTTTTCCTGAAATCAGATTTAACTACAATGCTATTCATAAATTCCATAAACTAAGCTACACCGACAATAAAATGATTCATAAAGATTTTTAAACACCGAAAATAGCAAAGAATGAAAGTCATATCACGCTGAATTTTGCATTGTTATAAAATTAATGACTACAATGACGGCTACAGTCATGATGAGAATGACAATCGGTTTTTTATTATTTATTATTTGATACTGCACTGAAATGACGATGTTGTTTAGAAAACAAAAGAAAAAATTTAAAAAATATTCCCATGAAAGGTGTTTCTTTTTGAAATATGAAACTTTTTTCATTTCCATCCACCACCTACTTTGCATTGTTTTCTGTTTTCGCTATATTTTTTTTTACCTTATCCTTTACCAAACCAACTGCTGTCCATGTACGGCTTCCTATAATGCATTTGTTTCTTTTAAATTCACAAAAAATACGCAATAACAACAATGGGAATGGTGTGCACATTTGTTTCTTGAGAAACGCTAAAAAATTGCATTATTTGTGCAGCGGTAGCCATCCTTTAAAAGTATCAGTTTCACAGAAAACAAATATTATATACAATGGGAATGGTGTGCGCATTTATTTCTTGAGAAACGCTAAAAAATTGCATTATTTGTGCAGCGGTAGCCATCCTTTAAAAGTATCAGTTTCACAGAAAACAAATATTATAAAGAAAATGAAAAAATATATGCTTTTGGTCTGATTTGATTACACTCATGATATGATTCTCATTATAAGCGCAAGCATTTTGGTAACTTGATTATAAATTATACATTTGCGGTAGGAATTTGTAAGATTGTTATGGTGATATGGCTGTATGCATAATAATAATGACAAATTATATCATACCGCGTCCATTTATTTCCCCTTCTACATTTCACAATCAAGCGCAGACACATACATAGAAGAAAAAAATATTGCATTACATCCTTTTGGCTGACCAAACCCACAATGATGCTTTTTTCTCATATGTCGCCGTCGCCGTGTCATTATCATCATCAACATCATGGTCGTCAAAGAAAATAAAATGCTTGTTGTATGACCCTCTAAAGAATGCATGCAAAATATAAATGGGAAGTGGCAGCATTAAAAGGAGATGCTTTGAAAGAGTCTTTTTGTTTTTGAAAGTATTCAAGTATTTTGATGTGCCCTATCGTGTCATCATCGCAATCATTTCAATGATCTCCCTGACATGCACGATTCTCCTCTCATTCATACAAAGAAGAAAAATAATATTGCATTACATCCTTTTGGCTGACCAAACCCACAATGAAGCTTTTTTCTCATATGTCGCCGTGTCATTATCATCATCATCATCATGGTCGTCAAAGAAAATAAAATGCTTGTTGTATGACCCTCTCAAGAATGCATGCAAAATATAAATGGGAAGTGGCAGCATTAAAAGGAGATGCTTTGAAAGAGTCTTTTTGTTTTTAAAAGTATTCAAGTATTTTGATGTGCCCTATCGTGTCATCATCGCAATCATTTCAATGATCTCCCTGACATGCACGATTCTCCTCTCATACTTTTTTTACTTCAAATGACAACAAGCTCCAAGGCAATTTGATAAGCTGAAGCTGTAAAAAAATTAGTCACGTAGAGAGAGAAAAATGTATTATATTTATAATGTATGCACTGTGAAATTTGAAGAATGGATGAATAATGTTATTTTTGATATCTTCTTGAGACGATGTGATGATTGAGTGAAATAATCCCATACATTTAAAAAAGTAAGACAAGTACAATAAACTTTTGTATGCAGTACTTTTACTGATGACGATGATCTTGCTGGTATGCGTATGTACAATGTGTGGAGTCAGAGGTTAAGAGACGAATGAAACTTTAAAAAAATTACTTATTGCCTTCTTGCATTATCTACGTACTTGGGATAATAGCCCAATGAGGATCACCCATGAGCCATTTCAAATTACATTTTATTTAAACTCATCGTGTGTTGCTGTATGCTGTATCACCGCGTAGTGGTGGACAGAAGAAATAATAAAAAAATGCTTAAACTAAAATAAAACTCTGCAAGAGAGTGCAATTCATCAGAAATAAAAGCAGCCAACAAAACTTGTAGAAAAGACATTTACATGGAATGTAAATGCAGGCATGTTTGCTGGGTTCTCGCTTGCATCGTTGCACATTACTCATAAATTTTTCTGGCTGCCTATCTACTTATTAAACTTATTAAAATTATACATCTTTTTTAGTTCTCAGCTTTAGCGATGATGATGACGAGGTGCTAGCATCTGTCAGGTTAAAGTCAACTCGCATTTCGTAAGACAAAAGAAGATACGATGATGATACGCAATACGCAGGAGGAGATGTAACATGAGAAAACGGAGCATCATCGCTTTTTCGCCTTTTTAAACAAAGTTTTTTTTTCAGCTGCTGCTACTGCTTCAACTTTTCTGTGTTTTGAGATGGCACGCTTCAAGTTTTGAAACAAGAAAAAAAGAAGCAAAGAAGAAGAGAAGAGTGAAGCAAGCCTTCAGGCTGGAAAAGTCACGGACATTTAACAATGCGTGACGTCAATTAAAGCACGTTTTCATGAATAAAAATGGAAAAGAGCAGACAGGCTTACAACATAACGCAACGCACAGAGACAAGCGCTTCTGTTTTTTTTCTGACAGACGTGTTCCATGTTCCCCGTCTCTTTCAGTTAGCTTTTTGCTCTTTTAAATTATATGAATAATATAACTCTGATTTCGAAACAGTCAAAAGGTTCAAGAAAAAACGTACATATTATTTTCAAATTTACGCATTTCTGAAGATGTAAAGTCGGTATATATGCTTTCTCTCTACTACTAGGTAGCTAAATATATTAATTTTCTTTTTATAGTCATCTTTTCGCCAACTTCATTATCCACAGTTGAAACCGGTCTTCATTCGGTTCATTGTCAGTCATACCATTTGGTTTTTTGATAAAATTACTCCTGATTAAAAAATGCTGCATTTTACACAGCAACAACAACAGCAGAAGCAGAGAGTTGGCTGTGTTGGAGAACGCAAGCCAGTAGTAAAATAATAATACTTAATTCGTTAAAAATATCTCTGATTACTGAAAATTACCTAGCTGCAGCCACAATGACGGGAAAGGAAATTTTTTACATTCCCTTGTGTTATCACTCACTTTATCATACTCTTATTACTGACGTGTTCTTTTATGATAATGCTGCGTTTATAGGTCCACCTGCTAAGCTCGGGCCCGGGTACACTACTTTTTCTAACTTCCTTTCTACACCAAAACTTTTACTATTTTTTACAAAAAAAGTTTTACATTTTCATAAACTGCTGCATCAAAGGGGAATAGATTCAGTTTAAAATACATTTTTTTGTTGTTGTCTGTCAGCAACTTTGTAAACTTGATCACCTTTTCAAAATTCAGGGTGCGAACTCAAAGTCTTGATGATGGTGAATCTCTAGCCACAAAAAGTACTTTTAAGTGCAATAGTACAACAGCTATTTTCTGGAGCAAGTTTACATTTGTAAATCTCATAGCAACTGTAACAAATATTAAGTAAGAAAAAACTGGAGCAGTTGTTGTAGTGTTGGCAATGCCAACTTGGCATCATCAACACTGGTAATATAACTTGCACAATATTATTCCTTTGCTGCAGAAACTTTTACTTTTCACCACAAAATATTAGTTTTCACTTTCCAGCTTTTAGCTGCTGAGTATTTATAAAGCATAATAATCCTCTACTCTTTTTTAAGGTTTCACTTTCAAAAAACTTTCGATGCACTACTTTTGTATCCGACTTTCCGTTGGCTTTTTGCTGTTAAACCCACTTTTAAAATTTAGCTGTAATGGTGGAACGAAACCTGATTCTAAAAATCTTTCCAATGGTCTTGGTCACAATACAGAAGCCAGTTTTCTTTTAACGTGAGAAAGAATAAGGAATATAAGGTCAATCACCACCAACGACGAATTAGACTGTAAATCAGATTACGATTGTCATTATGACTTTTGAAAGTCTTCTTTTGACTAGGCGCGCAGAAATTATTTGCAAATTTTACCTATAGCGCAGCAAGGCCATATAATTTTAAATGCTAACATTAAAATAAAAAAATTCAAATCCTCTTGGAACGTTGGATGACAGCAAATCGATGCAATTGACAGGGTATCTTTACTGGCAGTCAGAATCGAATTGGCTAAAGAGTAAAATACAGTCGTCAAAATTTATCTCGTTTTTATGAATAAAAAAATCCTTTAATCTCAGTCCATTTACCAATGATAACTACATATTTACTACGTTCTAAATTGCACCATGTGAAAAAAATCCTAAAGCACTTTGGAAAGTCACACCATTTCACAAAACCTCTTAGAAAATGTACCTAGATATTTTAAACCAAGAATTATATATTAGTAGGTTATGTTACATTTTTGGTGACGTAGTTTTGTGACATGATGTAGCATATTATTCAGAAACGTGTTCACCTTTCTTCTGTTCTTCTTACTTTAAACATGTTTTTTACCTTTGCCTTTCTCTCCTACTTTTTTCCCCGAAGTATGTGTTTTTTACCTTTGCCTTTCTCTCCTACTTTTTTCCCCAGAAGTATGTGAATAAATAACGAGTGCACATTTGGAATCGAAGCCGTGCCTTTTTTTCAAAATTGGCAACACAACTGAATGTATATAGGATTTATTTATCGCTAAAACACTTTAGACTTTCTCTGGCATTTCGGTGATGGCAATAAAAAAAGGTTTTTTTTTCTTCGATGCTTTCTGATATCCATTGGCTTGCCTAACTCAACTCGACTCAAATTCTTGGAAACTAGTATCGGTTTGAAGTAGAGGTTGATGATGAGGATGAATGTTGCTGACTCGCTTATATATTTCTACTTATTTCATGAAGCTTGAATAATCAGAAAAAAAATTGTACATCCTTTCACCTCTTGTTAGGAGTTTCTTTTTTTCAATAATACATCCTGTCTGCACAGCCATGTGTTCGTCTGCACGACTTGATGATAGAACTACAATATTATGAAGGGGGTATACGGTACATACGTGGAGTATGCACCTACCTTTTCAAGAATTGTGTGTGTGGATATGTATTTTCTAGCTTTTCTACTTTTAATATTACCTAGGTATATGGCAGAAACAACTTTTTTCACAAGCCATTAAGCAAGTTGATTTTCTGAAAACGAAATGTGACCTGATTTGATCCGATTAAAAAACTTTTCTTCGTTTTCTTCCTCCCTTTTCTGCTCTAATATTTCTTTATCCAGAATGTTCACATGTAACAAAAAATGTAACCCACATCATCCTGTTAACTGTACGCATGCATGTGTCTCCCATTTCCTTTTTTCAAATGATTTCTCAATATTCAAGCATATCGCGAAATAAATAAATATGTACAATAATGTATTTATTTATTAACCACCTCCCTTCTTCTTTCCCTCTTTCTATGAAGGGCTTTTTATATTACCTACACGGTACAATCGTTTCATACGCTTATTGCGTATAACAGGGCTAATCTCAACTTTTTTGCTTGCTTTTCATCAAAACAAGTCAAACTAATTTTCATACTTACAATCATTTTTATACATCTCATATTTTGAAGAAAAAAAAGTTTACAGAAAACTAAAAGAAAAAAGTTTTCTGTTTTGCTTAAAGAAAAAGAAAAGTTTTTTGTCTTTGAATATTTTTTTGGATATAAATAAGTAATGACTTCTTGTTAGTATTGAGGTCAACTGCCAGTTATTGGGAAAAGAAAAAAAATCGAATTGGCGAGATAAGATTTCTTGGAATATTTTTTACTCTCTGGTTGTGAATATAATTATTTGTGTGATTTATGCATGAATATTTTGATCTAATTTCCTTGAGCCTTGTACAACTTTCAAGATAAAGTATTTCTTAGTAAAATACCTATCTGTTCCAATATGTCATTCTGGGATAGTTCTGAACGTTCAAGTCGCATTACATATATTTTTCCTGTGACTTTACTTTGTCAGTTTTCTCAAAATTCTTGCCGACCTAGTCAAATGTTGTGCCTACTACTGATTCTCATCTCATCACATTTCATTTTATTATAATTTCCCATTCCTCACGTGGAGCACAAAAAAATGCCCATTGTGAATTCTCCTTTCATACTTTCCATCTTTCTCCAGGGATATGTCAACCCTTTAAAAACCCGACAAAATCTAATTTCCCCTCCATTCTCAACAAGAAAATATAAAAAATATGAATTATAAAAAACGCTACAATATCACAACTGAGCACAATAGTTAGATGCATAATATAAGAAGCAGCAGCAGTAATCCAATTTAACGGTCAATTAAAACCCCAAAAGTTTTGGGCTTAAACAGCAGCAGCAACAGCAATACAAGTAGCAGTTTCGTTGTTACTGGTGCTGCTACTGCTGTTTTTTCTTGCTTGGTTGGTGGAGGTAGTCTAAAAAGCCGTGTTATTTATGGCGTGCATTAGTAGAAAAACATACATTTTATTGCGTATAAGGCATTATCATGGTTTTGGTTTTCTTTTTTTTCTAGCAGTGTGGTCTTATTCTCGGCTTACATTACAGCTTTGCATATAGAGATTCATTCTCAGGGATTTCTTTTATTCCGTTTGTAGTTGTACTCGGCGGTAGTACTGCTCCCTCGTCGTCGTCAGCTAGGAATAATTGAATATAAAACAAAGCCATTTTCATACGCTCGCTGTTGCTGCAGAGCAGAGCTACCATACTACTACACACTCCGTTTTTTTGTTTTAAAAGAATCCCAAAGCGGAAGAGAAAAGAAAATGCCGAGAGTGGATGGAGGATACACTCTCGATAAGCCAGAAATAAATATTAAATTTAGATGAGAGTAGAGAGGAGAGGAGCACAAGAGCGGACTCGTTCCACAAAAAGAAAATCCTTTTAACCGGCAAAAACTGGAAGCCTTGCAGTTACTCCACCAGTACTGGTGATCTCAGGGACCTTTTTTCCGGTACTTTTATTCCTTGCTACTAATTTCTTTCTCAGTCTTTTTATCTTTTTCATATGCTTCTTTTTACACACTTTATATACTACTACGGCCATTACTAGACTGACTGGTCTCTGGTTGTAAAAAGAAAGTGGCATGTCGTTTTTGTTCTTATACGACTTCTTTTTCTTTCGACCACAAAAAATAAATAAAAAGGATTTAGCGTATTTATGCAATGGCAGAGAGAAGAACACAAGAGCAGAAGTGAGTAGAAGCAAACCAAACCGCAAAGCCTATTCATTGCTCTCCCCTTTTCTATACCTCCCTTACAATAATCACCATCTTATCATCATCATCATCTTATCTCTAGTTCCCCAAACAGATAAAAGCCCATGCATACAAATTACGTGTTGTTGCTTCAAGGTAATCATGTTGAGATTTTCCTGGTATGACGAACTGGCGGTGAGACTGAATGCAATATATTTTTGTGTGTGTGCAGCATACCGAGTGCAAATACGTCGCCACAAACAACGTGTTACAACACTGCATTATATTCGTCATCATCACCGTTATCCTTTCCCACTTTTCATTCAATGGAAAAAACTACCTGCGAGAGAGAATGCATAAGCAATGTGCCCTTGCTTGTTACTATTCCACCTCCTCCAGTTCCCTTTCCTTTTTTGCCTGCTGCTTTTTATGCAATAATAATAAGCATGGTCCATCATCATCATGGCGATGATGATGGTGATGATTCTCATTCGCACACAATAAACTACGCAGAGTTCCATGACATTTTCCCTCCACAATCATCATTCTTCTCCAGATCTCCAGATGCGTCGTCGTGAATAATATCACATGTTGTTACCAGAAAAGAGAAGTGCCGCAATAGTATATACGTATGTCGGCTTTCATGTCTGCATGTATAAAATATTCACAACTGTTGGATCTCTCTCTCACTCTGTGTCTGTGGTCCTGTGGTAAAGGTAAAAAAGGGTGATGATACCATATACATAAAATGTATCCAACATTTGTAGCTCTATGCCTCTGCTTTCTGCATGCTCAATGATACGAATTAGTATTAGGAATACGAGGAGAAATAACTGAAAAAGTGAAATTATGATGAGATGAGAAGAAAAAAATACATAAATGTGGGTGGAGAAAATAGGAGACAAGCTCACTCACAGTTTTACTTTACTTTGGGAGATTTTTTTCTTTATTTCTTCTTGTTTTCAGAAAATATACATCCTTTAGCTTTAGTTGACTTTTTTCATAGAAAAAAAGAGTAGTATGTAGTTAAGTGTATGAGATTTTTAGCTCTATGCCTCTGTTTTCTGCATGCTCAATGATACGAATTAGTATTAGGAATACGAGGAGAAATAACTGAAAAATTGAAATTATGATGAGATGAGAAGAAGAAAAAAAATACATAAATGTGGATGGAGAAAATAGGAGACAAGCTCACTCACAGTTTTACTTTACTTTGGGAGATTTTTTCTTTATTTCTTCTTGTTTTCAGAAAATATACATCCTTTAGCTTTAGTTGACTTTTTTCATAGAAAAAAACGAGTAGTATGTAGTTAAGTGTATGAGAGAGAGTGATGATGCATCCAACAAAGTGGTAGCATCATCGTGACATGAACGCGAAGACGAAGACATAAAATTTGATGATACTCCCACTTTTTCCCTATGTTTCTCTTCTTTCATCGTCATCATTGCATCTTTTTTTGGCGTTGGAAAATAGTAGTGACAACCAAAACGACGCGGCTACTACTTCTATGCTGCTGCTGCTGTTATAATACTTGGTCTTGCACTTAACTTGAATGTAAAGAAGAATAAGAAGAAGCTCATGTTGTTAATGAATAATTCATAGAGCAAAAGTGGAAAACACGAAAGAGTGCTTCATCCAACAAGCAAGACATGGAGTCCCTCTCTCTCTTTTTTCTCTCTATCCTCTCTTATTTTTTTTTCTCTATCCTCTCCTTATTTTTTTCCTTGTTCCTTTTCCATTTTACAACAAAAATGGCATATTCCATTTTCACACAAAAAGACAAAGAGGAGACAGAAGAAAAAAAGAGAAGGCGAGCGAGGATAGAAGGAGAGACTCTTCATTTCATTCATTCATTCAGCAAACGCCGTGCCGCCGCGTTTTCATCGAGCTTCTCTTGTCTGCTTGTCACTTGTCTACCTATATCCTTATCATTACATTACTTGTGTATAATATACAGATATATTCTTTCTTTTCTCTGTCACATTATTATTATTATAAATTTTACTTTTAAAACTTCACATCATTTTCAGTCAAGAAAAAGAGAGAGAGTGAAGAACTTTATGATGTGATTGTGAACTTTCGATGACCCCAGTGCAACAGCAGCAACAGAGGCAAGCTAAAAAAATATGCAAAAGGAAGAAAGACGATCATTTCGATGATAATAATGATGAACTGGAGCAGTGGTGGCGGTGGTTGTGGTTTGGCTGGTTTATTGGGTTTTCTTAAAAGTTTATGAAACCTGGGACCTGATTGATGCGATATTGTTTTTTTCTTTGAAATTTAGAACACAGATTGTTATTTATTTCAGTGGTGGTAGTGGTTGTGGTTTGGCTGGTTTATTGGGTTTTCTTAAAAGTTTATGAAACCTGGGACCTGATTGATGCGATATTGTTTTTTTCTTTGAAATTTAGAACACAGATTGTTATTTATTATCATCACAAGATAGATGGATCCACAAGATGAAAGGGGAATAGGTAGCTTAAAACCACCATTCATTTTATCTCCAGGAAGAAATCTTTTAATCTCGATACTTGCCTGTCATCATTGTCATCATCAAAAACACAAGCATACTATAACGAAAAATATTAATGAGCGCTATAAACTCTTTTGGCACTGCATCACTACATAAATTGACTTAAGCAGATAACCAATGATGATTATAACGGTGTGTAGCAACGATGAAATTATATACAACTTGTAACTCTTTTTACTCCACCAACTTGTCCTTACAAATCCTCGTCATCAGTTACGCGCACTTGAGCAAATGCTCAAACTTACCAGACATTATCGAAACTTGGGTAATGCCTCTTAAGATTTAGAAAAGTGAGAAATTGAAAACAGTCTGCGGAATGAGAAAAAAACTTGCTACGCGCATAATTTTAATAGAAACAACTCTTCTTAAGACGTTGTGAATACAAGTGGTTTTTTCTTCATTTTTCCCAAGCAAAAAAGTAGTTTCTTATATTTTTCAAATCTGCTGCATTCTTAAAAAACAAAACCAACCAGACTCCTGCATTTTTTAAATATATACGCGCTTACTTTGTTGGAGCAGTAGCAGTGGTAGTTGTGTCGCCGTACTTACGTACTAGCGACGTAGTACAACTTACAACACTCCACTGCACTCAAGTGGAGAGTAAAACTCCCCTAAATCTCCACTAATTAGACCAAATGGTATTTCATTTTCATGAGAGAACAAGTTTTCTTTTCTTCCCCTTCGCTTTCTTTCCTTGTTCTCTCTCCTTTTCTCATTCCTCCTTTCTTCTTCATTCACTACTCGCAAGTCTTTCACTCAACCAAAACCAGCCATACAACACAAGAGAGAGATATATATACTCCCAGAGAGCTACAACAAGAAAGATGACTACACTTGCTTAGGTATTCTTCTCGTATGAAAAGCATTCTCTCTGCGAAAGTGAATCTGAAAGAGGAACACGTACATAAATAGCAAGCAGTGGGTTTAAAAGGAGCTTTATTTCTGATTTATAATAATATTGCACCACCTACCCCCGCCATTGCATCACTGACTTGGTTGGTGTTCACATCTTAAAGCAGAATGAGGAAGAAAAAAACTTTTAAAAGGTGTGGTCTGGTCTAGCTAGTCGTCTTGCTAAATCAAGTCAAGGCGAAGGTCTCTAGTAAAATTTTCCATTTTCTTTTCATTTCAGGCATTACACTATACTTTGGTGGTATAAAAGCTATATTTTGGGGTCATCCTCCAAAATCACGCCACGTGAGTTTACACAAAGGTGAGATGAGAAGATGGGGTAAATTTGGGTAGATCATTGAACTCTTCGAATTTCTTCATACATATTTATAAATAGATGGAAAATAAATCACAAACAACATCAACAGCGGAATCGTAAGTACTTACAGACATTCCAAAAGAGAATCCTGCCATTTTCAAATTCAATCAATCTTATATATTCAGAGAGATGAGAGATACAATTACGTACTAGAGATAGATGAGACATCCCACTCACTTCCTTTTACAATATTATTTGACAAACGGATGGATGAACAGGCTATCCAGTTCATCAGGTTCAGTTCAAAAGCTTGAACTTTCAACCTCGTAATAAATAATAAATATTGAAGAATAAATCATTCCATGCTTCTGACATAAACCCAGGCCTTTAAGAAATGCTGAGTTGTGAATATTGTGATATAGATAGGTATAAATGTTTGTTTTGATTTTCATCTAGAAAGTTTGGAAAAAGTTGGTTCGGTCTTCAAGAATAGATTGGGTCTCTTAGTGCGTATTTTCAGGAGACTTGCCTGGGATGTCCTCTTTTCGAATAATCTTTATCCCGACTGTTTCCTTCACCGTTTCGGTCTATGGCCGTCATTTTAATGGCGAAAGCAGCAGTAAAAGTTGTTTTTTGGCTTTGGCATTAGTTTTCTCCAAATTTGCTTGACAAGGTCTTCACAAACTATTTTGAGAATGGTTGCTGATGACACTCCCCGTCTTGTCGCCACTGTGTGGAGGCTTGGAGGATTCAATTTTATGGTTCAGAGGCCAACTTTCCTTGACATGTCAGAATTCTGCTTTCTCTCAGTTTGCTTTCGAGGTGGTATTTTGAACTCAGTTGATTTGGCCTACCTTCTTATTCTATTGGAGTGGATTACTAGACAAATTATCTACCTAATGACATTCACTCCGCTAGCTTTTTATGTTAAAATAGTTTTTTATGGCTTGTGATACCTCTGGAAAAGTAAATTTTGACCTTTCCACTTCCGGTGAAATTTAAGGCGACATTTTTCACTCGAAACAGAAACCACAATGCACAATAAAAATGCAAAGAGTTGTACTTGAAGTAGCGTGCATCAAAACGTTTTAGTTTTGAAAACTACGTTTTTCCGAACGCGCGAAAGATGGGTACTCTTAAAGTTATCAACCTCTGTATTACAGCTAGTAGCTAAAAGGAAACAAAGATTTACTGTCAATTGTGTTGTGAAAT
>JAANSP010000666.1:0-19346 GCA_036850745.1 Homidia socia | reverse complement strand
ATACAGTACAAACAAACAACAACATAAACAGAACACTGTTGGCAAACTGCCCTACATAAAATAAAAAGCCATTTAATGGCGAGTAAAAATATCTCTTCTTCGCAAGGTCCATTCAGAATGTGCTTTATCAATGAAACTTCATCATTGCCAGTGTATCTACCTTTACGTATTAGTATGCTACAGCAAAATTTGGTCGTAACATACATATTAAGGGTTTTTCTGTACCTTTGGTATTTTTAATGATATCCCTGATTCATCTTCCAGTTAGCAGTTTTATAAAACTAAGTAGAATTTGTTTTTTTGTTTTCTGGAAACAAATATTAAAATTTGACATGAAAACACCAAAAAGTAGTAAACTGCTAAATTCGTTAAACTCGAAACTGGGAGTATCATTCAACTTACTCATTTTTCCACACTTACTTTTACGTGTATATCAAATCGCAGCTTAATAATGAATATAAGTTAATTTCCAATAAATTAAAAAAGTAATGTTATCTTTCAATATCAGTTTGGACAAAGTCTCTTGAATGAAAATATCGAGTTATCTCTAATATATGCAAGTTTGTGGAATAATAAATACCGGCAAATTGAAGCTGGTTTTAACTGAATACACTTTTGTATATTTTAAAGCACATCGAAAAGATTATCAAGAACAAAATACAGGAAAAATTCTAATAAATTTGTTATTCGTTCATGTACGCAGCTTTTATGAACCAATCAACCGGCAGAACTTTTTGTTACTTGCAAATATGAAACAGGAATTTTCTAACGTCAAGTGCAATTTCAAGTTTGATTGCCTACCTTGATACTATTATTCATCATTTCTTTTCTTCATTCTACATTGATGCGCTTGCTCATGCTGCTAAAAGTTTTCAGTAAGTAGGCATGTATTATTGTTGTTGTTTTTTGCGTTGGTCTTCTTTCATGTGTACTATTCCCTTTACACTCTTGCTTACAACGTTCTGAAATTCTTCACGCAAGTCAATGAAAGAAACATTACATATAGCAACACCAGTTAGTACTGGTAGGTCATGCATGATGCATGTAGTCAGTGAAAAGGGCACAAGAAAATATTATAGTTGCTTGCTGCTGCTCAGAGCCTCGCTCGCAGTCACACTCATTCAAGTAAACAAGAAAGAAAGTGCGATGATGATGATGCAATGAAGCAAAACTATTTAGCCTTTTTAATACATTCTAGAGTACTACTACGCTGACGATTTTTGACCATACTGAAATTTATACTCTGATATGTCGGCATCATTT
The DNA here is from genome assembly GCA_036850745.1 of Homidia socia. Classification (NCBI taxonomy): domain Eukaryota; kingdom Metazoa; phylum Arthropoda; class Collembola; order Entomobryomorpha; family Entomobryidae; genus Homidia; species Homidia socia. The sequence continues at coordinate 18,083 of JAANSP010000666.1, read as the reverse complement.
GCCTTACAGCAACAAATTTGGCTACATTACCAAAGCCCTTGCATCTGAAGAAGCCTGTTCCTCAAGAAAATATTGCAGTTTAAGTGAAATCAACCTAGGTATTATACATGCTCACATTTGATTTTGCAGAATGTACTTATTAATAGTCATCAAAGTTGAAAAAAGATATGACAATGCAATAATTATATCATCAGTCCTCCTGATAATAAAAATTTCACGTGAATTCATACTGAAATTTATACTCTGATATGTCGGCATCATTTGCCTTACAGCAACAAATTTGGCTACATTACCAAAGCCCATGCATCTAAAGAAGCCTGTTCCTCAGGAAAATATTGCAGTTTAAGTGAAATCAACCTAGGCATTATACATACTCACATTTGATTTTGCAGAATGTACTTATTAATAGTCATCAAAGTTGAAAAAAGATATGACAATGCAATAATTATATCATCAGTCCTCCTGATAATAAAACATTTCACGTGAATAAAAAAGTTTTTGATTTCATTCAATTCTAGGAAACCATTAAATTGACATAATATGCGCATGCTTTTAATTTCTGAAAAAACTGCCCAACGGTGTTTTCCCAAAATTACCAACCAGAGGATAACAAGGTAAATCTAATTATTTTTGTTCAGTAAATTCCGAAAGTCGTCATAAAACTTTGATCTTTTCTAAACTGATAACTTACACAAAAGTAGTATATTATAGTGACATGACACAAGTGCCGAATGGAAAGTGTTATAAACCAACTGTTTTTGACCAAATTCTGAATTGAAAAAATGGGCACAACGTAAATCATTGAAGGCAGTTCTGCAAAAATTTCATTCATAGAAATTTCCTCACTATCTTATCAGTGTAAAATTATACTGATAAGAAAATGAAGGCTCCAACATGTCAGAATAATACCTAATTTTATTATTTGTTTATGTCTTACCCGCATTTTTTGTAACCGGTAATAACGTTATATTTTATAGCACAGTCGTAATTAAAACAGCAACTGCACTATAGTTTCCTTCTACTTATTGATTATTTTGTACAGTAAACTAACATTGCTGTAAAGTGATCCTGACAGATTCCCTGATTCTTCTTCTTATCGGTTTTTGTGTATGTTCCCAATTTGAACTTGTAATATTTTGTTTTTTGATTCGTTTTTCAATTGGATTGTTGGCGACAAGATTATTAAACTAACGAAAACAACCCAATTTCACAAAATACTTAAATTAGTTTAAATGACATGTGGTATCAAACAAAATATTCTAACTAATTTGCACATAGGATTTAAAGGTATTGCAAATTTCCTTGTTGATGTATCCTGAGACAAGTATTAAATGACGACAATGCTAAATTACATATTTGTAGGAGCAGTGGGTGAATGCAGTTCCTAATCCTGAATATTACAACTATTTACTAATTATAGCAAATAGATTAAACACTTGCAAAGATTTCCCATATTTTTACATGAATCAAATTTTTGTCATCAAAAGTTGTAACTTGGGTTCACTTATTCACAGCTATTTGCAACAACGTTATCGAATTCATGTTTATCCACTAAAAGCAATATGCATCTATATCTTGATTGCAAACAGATTATTGAAAAGGGGGTGCTCTATGAGAAAGTAGGATGGTGATACTATTTCATTTATTCAACTTTTGTTGTCACCAGTCCACTACGGTACTCTAAAACCATCACCATATAAAACACTTGATGAGCACAATCAAATTCCACAACTCCACATGCCAAGAAATGACGGTGAAGATAATACCAGAGAGCTATTCACAGGATAATACAGTAACAGTAACCACTGCACTGCATTTTGTTTTGAATGGAATATCGCTCTTTAATTATTTGTTACTACTTGTGCTTGTTACAACAACAACAATATCAACTGTAAAAGTTTACAACACCTTTCCACTTCACGGTTGTTGCACACGCAGTCACCAAATAGTAATATTGTAGGAGTAGACGGAGAGCTTTAATTTCAAATTTCAACCAGGCCCCCATCATCGATATCCATTTTCATTCTTTAGCTAAGAAAATCTCCTTTCTCCATGTAACCATCGATGTATAAAGCTTTCTCGCTATCTCAATCTCCCTCATTGAAAGTGATAGTATCCAAAACAAATTGGGGTTCAGGAAGACAAAGGCTTCGCGACAATGTCAAAGAAGATTTTTCTTGTAGATTTTTTATTATGAAAAGTGCGTCTTCCTTTTCCCAATTTTGAAGGGTTACAAACCATAAACTATAATGACAAAGTTATATCCTGATCATCAATAAGCACATTTTAGTTTCTCAAATGCAGCGAAAGTAAATAGTAAGCAAATGTGTCATTATAGAAAATTGTGCCAGTAATACAAATTTGGATATGGTAGCACCATAATTACTGCTTCAAAATGCACCTTGTTTCACAATTTCATGAGAACAATAAATAACAAAGGCACCAAATTAAGATTTAAAGAAAACCACACTCTATCAGTGGTGATCAACACTGTCGTCCTGCGCATTTAGTTTTGTTTTGTTGCAGAATTCTAGGGTAGATTTGTTGTTGTGGTACAAACAAATCAAGAAATCTAATATTCATCTGGTAGCAGCAGCAGGCATTGCTTTCGTTGCGTACTATTTGCAAATAATCTAATCCCTGTCGGGCTTTGGTACAAATAAATGTAAAATATTTCTGCGTGCTGATGATGATGATGATAAAAATATTCACGCAAATGAGCAAAATGAGCTTTGCCTCGTCACTTTACACACAGCCTAGCTAGGCAATGGCATACTGCTCTATAGAAGTTAGCTTTATAACGCACCAAAATCACAGAGGACTCTTGGTCCATCTCAGTCCTAAATACTACTGGTAAGTTTTTTTCGCAAGACTGGTTATATTCCAAAAACAACAAAAACAACAACCACCATACAACATCATCGTCAGTCAGTCCTGGCCATTTTCTTGTGTTATGCATGTCCGATAAATTTGCAAGCATCCTTCATCCTTGCAACGTATAACAACAGCGAAAGGGGAAGAAAAAACTGGTATTTTACATATCATTGATAATATATTAAGGTTGTACATCTTCGCAATACACAATCGCAATATATACATTGAAAGCAAAAAGTACCAGGTTTTCGCATGCTGACTATTATAATATGTATGTGTGGCGGTATGTTTATTTTATTATTATTACTTGAACATTGAAACCAACAGCAAGGAAAGCAGCACAGCTCTACATAGGCAAATAGAATCACAATTCACACAACAACCAGAGCAGCGCAGGCAGCGTACATTTTTTTTCTGTTTGAAGTGAAGACAATCATGATCGCCTGATTGTATTACCCGATCCATGAATATATGATACAAGGATGAGCAAATGGCATGGAATGCGTGGTGGTGGTACTACTACTTCTACACACATCACACATGCATATCATCATCATGGGACCAAGTGGCTGAATGAATGCTGGTGCTGGTGCAGACTTGAAAAGACGATCTTCATATTTAACCAAAAAATGTATGATGATAGTTTGCTGCTTACAAAATACATGTATTTTACTGATTTGTACACACATTAAGTAAAGTATGAGCATTTATTAGTGATGATGAGTGAGGAGGAATACGTTTGTCTTTTTATTGAGTCTTGAGCTTCACTCTGTGCAAAAAAGCGTTGTGTATGATTCGCTGTTTAAGTTAAGCCAGGACAGACTGGTCTTCGTCACAATAATAATCTTGAATCTCATTGGGATTGGGATCATCATCAACCAGAATACAGCCGGCAAGTCAGCAACAGCATCAGCGCAAAGAAAGAGAGAGAGAGAGAGAGCTGAAAAATCTTGCCAGTAAACTCAAACAACAACAACAACATGAGAATTCGCAGCAACGCAACCACCACCACCACTGCCGCTACCACCGTCATCAACTTTTGATCAGTAACAAAAATCTTCATGGCAAATCCCAACCAACTCACACAAATACAACAACAGGACAACCAAGAATAAGACAAGATCAGCAAACCGTAGGAAAGAGAAGATGAGAAGCAACTAGCAAAAAAACCTCTACAAACTGATTAAACTGATGATGATGTTGATCAAACCGGAGGAGTAGTACTTTCCACCACTTTTGAAAATGCTGTATCATAAGCACGATCATATCGTGGTGGATTCAACAAACACACATCACATTTGGGTAGTTAAATCCCATACCATCCATAATAATATGACAGAGAGCACACAGCGTATAGGCATTTATGTAACAGCCTCAGCAGCAGCGTACATTATTATTTGCAGAATGAATGAATGGGGAAAATTGTAATTCGCGTCTATCTACCTATAACATCTAAACTGCTATACATTGTTGCAAGTAATATGATAATGCCATTGTGGCAGAAACACTGCCATTTGAAGGAAAAAAATCCATCCATCCATTCCATCTTGGCAGCGCAGCGCACTGCTTAAAGATAATGGGTATTTGCATAAGTATACATTAAATATCACTGCACTGCTATACTATTTCGCTACTTTCCTATGCATGATATGAATAGGAATCGAATGGTATACCACCACCACCACCTTATTTTTTGCTTTAGGTACATACCTTCAAACATGTAGAGTAATATAAAAGATTGATAAAAAAAATACCAGCTTATATTTACGCTCGCACTTATGTAGGCATAAGTTGAATCACAAAGGAAGAAAGATGATGATGGTGCGAGCAACTTTTTTTAATCATCATATGCAACACAATGTATATTAGCAAATAATAATATGAGTCGTATGGATTACTACAAGAAACATTAGGCATATGTACATTTATAATACTACTCATTTATCTATGTTGTCTATCTATCTGTATTTTTCGCATTTCTGGGGGCTACCTACCTATGTAATGTTTTTGTTTTATACTTTTTTTATTTTATTGTGGTGCTGGAAAGCTTTCTACATAACACTCTGTGTGCTTAAACACTACACGCATCATCCTATTAATATCCTAATTACCTTTAGTTAAAGATTCTGTGTCCATATAACAATATGTTAACCACGTACCTGTCTTATTTCTTCTCGCATATTTCACAACTTTTTCTTTCTTCCACTGTTTTTTTAATATCTAAGCATGTGATGCACATTTTTTCAGTTTCGTTCAGTTTTATTTGCGCAAAATATTATGTTTACTAGAGAACCAATGAATTTATGCTAGTGTGGAAATTAAAAATGAGCAAGGAATACAAAGGAAGAGGCAATAATTTTAATGGGGGTTGCATTTTAAAATAACAACTGGTTATAAAAGTCAATAATGTGTGGGTTTCAAAAAATTAAAGGAGCTAGCAGGCAATAAAATTTAATATTTTCTTCCACAACTGCATCTCAAAAAACAGACAAATTACACAATAGACATCCTTGAGACCGAAACAAAAATGAAACAAATGAAACGAGAAATTGAAAAGAAAACTTCGCCTGTTTAAATGTACTAATGAACAGAACAGTCGGATCTAAATGTTTTTTAAACCAGGACTGATTCTTAAAAAATTATATAGCACAATCAAAAACGTTAGCAGTGGCGGAGGTTAAATGCACAACATTTTCCCTTGTTAATATTGACACGGGTTTATTTCACCCCGACCCCGATTTTTTCGACATTAAAAAAATTAAAACCGCCTAGAATCTAGATTAGTTTTGTTTCTTGTGATGGAAATGCAAATGAATTTCGCCTAGGATTAAGTGTACTGTATTTTAAAATTTAAAGTCGTTTCACAGTCCGTGTCGCTTTTAAAAGAGATCGGCAGTGGTAGTATGGCAGTAGAGGTATTAAAGATTTCCCATCCTAAATCATTGAATTGGTAAATTTATTTTCAAAATTTCAAAATAGTAATGAAACTTATGGATATCGTATTTAGTGAATAATATTGTCACTATTGTCAGTGTAGGCTATGGCTATAGCCATGCCATAGCGCTCTAGGCAACTCGCATTCATAGGGCTAGCTGTTACTCTGTTTCTGTAAAATTTTGCTAAATCTCCGCTTTTAGCCAGTTAAGCAACCCAAACTTGTGCACTGTGGCTGCGCCATCCTATAGCTGGTTACGTTACCCTTCACACTTTGTAAATTCTCAAAAAAATACAAATACACAAGTAGGTATTTAGCACATGCGTGTTTTGCGGATATGTGCTGATTTTGTACGTTTGCTTGACACACGCATCCATCCATCATCCCTATTTTTTCAACTTGAACTGTGCTGCACACAGCGCACACACTGAAATGATTCAATGAGGCTATGAAATGTTGTTTATTGATTGTAGGGTGTTATAGGTTAAATATTCCACCACACACGCGGTAGTAGATGATCATCATAATCATCATCGTCGTCATCAACATAAAAAATAAACCAGGCAATAGAATGCGAATATAATCATTATTTGTCGAGTTTGTCGTTGCGGAGGATCGTGATGATGATGACAACAAACATGGGTTCAGTTCAATGAAGAAAAATGTGTGACACATTCAGAGATAATTATTATCAAATATGATGATGATTATGAAGCCACAAGTATTACTTGCTGGCTCATCACATAAATAGTACAGATGTGGTGTTTGCGGTGGTACGTATATGCGTTAAAAATATTTAGGTTTCGTATTGGTTGTATGTATGTGAGTATTAATGACAAGAATTTTATTTGAACATGTTATGATGATGATGACGATAACTTAATATCACTCCTTGGTTGGTTGGCACACATATCATCATCTGATGTTGTTGGTATTATTATTATCTGTATTCTTTACACTCATTCATAATTTGTTGTGTAGAGGGTAAAGTACACAGAAATTGTGGCCGACCAGTCAACTCATACTCATTATTTTCACTCGACTTGTTTTTTTGCGAGAACGCACTACTCGGTAGTAAGTAGGTACATGGTCATAGTATAGGTATAGATTGCAATTTAATATTTACGAACTGTTGTTTTCATGAAACAACGTTTTATTCTACACAAGCTGAAACCTGATAACCCTATCCTTACATAACTAAAATACTCTGATGGGAATGAGTATAGTATATGTAAATACTTAAAGTTCTTTTTATCAGTATGATTAAAATGTTAACAATTATGCTGTGTTAAGATTTGTGAAAAGTTTTTTTCAACTTCATTCAGTACAAGTTCTCAGTTTTACAGATTTTCCATTCCAGTTAAGAAGACAAAATTGACCAAATGCTTTAGACTCTGCGTACATATCTTTTTGAATAGTAGATAAACATTTAAGCATCGGATTGATATTTGCAAATTTATACGCGTTTGCGAATTGTATATAGCTTTTTTCTGCGTTTTCTTTAAATTCTTAAATCGTCAAAGGGCAACAAAGAAAATGATGGAAAATAACTATGAGGCTGGGATTTTTTACTTTTTGGCCAATCAGATTTTAATTGACAAATTTACACATACATGTATTTAGGCAGTATTCTTTATCATTTCTCCAATCGCGCTTTTTTCTCTTCGGCCATCATTATTAAGTAATATAGGTACCTATGTATAAATTGCTTGCTTTTTATGCTAGATTTAAGATTTAGAGGAACAGGTATATCAGATGAACAAGTTTTAATGAACAAAATGACATCATCTCAAACCTTTTACGGATATCGGGGTAAACGTCAATGATTCAAACAAGCTACTTGAATTTTCCTCTCCATCCATATAATATTTTTTGTCAGTGTTAAAAGTAAAACTTGGTACATATACATATGTACATACGCAGATGTAATACAGTTGCCAGTGTTAAAAAATTTCCTTGATGCAAGAAACATTTAGATACATGCATACATAATATGATATTTTTTCGTTTTCATAAAGAAATACGTATATTGTGAAATTTATGTATACGCGCGTAAATGTTTTGATAGTATCTGAGGTTGTGGAACATTTTTGGACAAATAAATTCAACACTGATTATTCCAAATAAAAGAAATCGAATTTTTCCTGTTTGTGAAAAATAAATATCCCATTTACAAAACATAAAAGCCTATGCATGCATTGGTGCATAGGTTTAGTTGAAGCAATTTTTTTCAAATTGCTAATGGTAGGAATTCAATAAAGACTGTAATTCACCATTCACCAAATGTTTTATTTGACATAAACTCTTCTGATTACACGTTCCATTTACCAAGAACATAGTATGAGATAAGAATAACAAAAGAAACTTTTTTTGGGAAATTTCTACTTGGAGGCTTGGCTACTTCTTTTTACAAACTTGTTCAGCGGCCAGTACCATTTTTTGCAGTACTGATTGTACCTGAAAAAATCCAAATGCTTCTGCTATTTTCCAATGTAGGGACCTATTAATTATTGCCTGTATGTATGCATGTCTTCTTAACCGCGGTATGGAAAAGTACAAAAAATGCGTGTTGCACAATAAACAAGATGTGGTGGAAGCTATAATACGCTACTTATTTGCGCTGTCATTTCTTGGGTACCCACGCAAGAGAACCTGGTTCTTCGACTTGATGACAGAAAAGATCGAGAAATACCAGGTCCAGGAGACATTCCGGCTCGTCTGGCCTTCATACGTGCCCACCACCACGTTGAGCACCGGTTTTATATCATACAGCTTTATTCTTAACGACAATTTTGCATTATATACATTTAACAACTCGTCTCGTAATAATTTATTCCGACAGGGTTTGATGTGTCTTTTGTTCTTTGCTTAAGAAGCCGTGTGTATTTATGGTTGGTGTATTGACAGCAAGGATGTAAATAATTGAGACTAAACTCATCCAAAGTAAACGTATTTGCGAGTTTGTGTTTATGAAAAGAATCATGTAAAGTAATTATAAAAACTACTTCAAAGCAGAATTGACTGGTTTTTGTGCACAAACTAGGTACTTTCTCGGTTATCGTTCAAAGATTATGATGATGATGATGATTTGTTTTTGTAATGAAATTCGTATGATTGGCTTATGTTTAAATAAGATCAGGGCTTGCAAATACGATCATAATAGGAAAGTGCATTGAAAGAAAATTCTGGGAAATTAAAAGAACAAATAAATTGTGCATGTGATATGCTCGACATGACATCGTTAACAGAAATCAAGCAGGAATGTCTATACACTGCACTGCAGGTTTCTTGATAATTCTAGTTTAAGGCAGTAAATGAAGTTCTTGGGAATTTGGTTATAGGTACAAAAAATACAATGCTTACGACAATTTTCAGCTTTCAACAAATTAGTGTTCATTCACCTTGTGTAAAATTGAATTTGTGACAGTTTACGCGCCCGTACTACTACAAAAAACACTTCCGCTTAAAAATTCTTTGTCAGTAAATGCGTTCAAAGTAGTCGATTACAAATTTTATGGAAGCGTTAATTAATTTGACACTAATTATTACAGCTAAAAATATCAAAGGAATGCAATTTCACTGAATCCAATAAAAATTAATGGATGTAAATATTTTAATGCATAGCGTGTACATTTATTTATGCTTCATACCACTGTCACTATTAGCTTAGCAGCACATATAATATTCCATTCTTTGCAGTGCTTTTACTTGTTTGCTCATCATGATGATGATGAGATTGACTAATGGCTGGTAAAATTCGTACTCTGCTGGTTAAGTAACTGTAAATGCTGTTGCGATACATTGTTTAACTTTATATTGCAATGTTTTATTGACCATTCTCAAATGCAAAATGCAACCGCAAAGCAATACAGTATAATTAACAATTTCCTATCTCTCTGTTTACTCTACGTTTGCCTACATGCTTTTTTTCCTCAAGAGGAGGAGATTTCTGATCTGTGTGTGATGGTTATGATGAGGATGAGTGAGATGACTTTATGGCTGGTAAAATTCGTACTCTGCTGGTTAAGTAACTGTAAATGCTGTTGCGATACATTGTTTAACTTTATATTGCAATGTTTTATTGGCCATTCTCAAATGCAAAATGCAACCACAAAGCAACACAGTATAATTAACAATTTCCTATCTCTCTGTTTACTCTAAGTTTGCCTACATGCTTTTTTCCTCAAGAGGAGGAGATTTCTGATCTGTGTGTGATGGTTATGATGAGGATGAGTTCATATAATATTTTGCAACTTGGCCTGCTTGGTGATGTGTTTGCTGAATAAAGTGTTACTTGAATTGTTTTGTCCTTGACGTAAAACAGTAAGCCAACATCATCAACAACTATTTTCAAGTAACCAATGCTAATGTCTAAAATTGTATGTACATACACATGCTTATTTGCTGGACTCACTATTTTTGTTCACTTTTTCCGCTTTATCCCAGCTTATCTTAATTTAATTCGTAGATTTGTTACGTTACAAATACTGCCGTTAAGAAAATACTTTGTGAAAAGCCGAAAAAGTCCCAGTTTCTACTTCAAACGCTATGTGTCAAATTACAATCTCGTTGCTATTATACGAGCAATAAAATGAAAAACTACATCATTTGAATAACAAACAAAATTATTGCTCTCATACGCGCCAAAGAAGAAAGAAAAATACAATGTGTTTGATAGCCGAATGTTTCCCAAACTCTTGAATCAATTTTGGGAAGTTACTGAGTTGGATTACAAATAACATTCCATATCAAATACTGCCGTTAAGAAAATACTTTGTGAAAAGCCGAAAAAGTCCCAGTTTCTACTTCAAACGCTATGTGTCAAATTATAATCTCGTTGCTATTATACGAGCAATAAAATGAAAAACTACATTATTTGATGAATAACAAACAAAATTATTGCTCTCATATGCGCCAAAGAAGAAAGAAAAATACAATGTGTTTGATCTCCGAATGTTTCCCAAACTCTTGAATCAATTTTGGGAAGTTACTGAGTGGGATTACAAATAACATTCCATACATCCTAATTCGGACAGAATTTTCGATTAGCGGAAATACTCTCAAAAACCTCTGTTAGACAATCCGCCATAATTAAATATCATACCTTTGTTTGTGCATTCATTAGTACCGATTTATTCGGAAATTTCAAAAATTAAACGTTAATTTTGTGGCTCTACCTTACCACAAAAGGAAAATGGTTGCATTGACACTGAAAATCATCAGAACTGAATTTCTGAACAGAGGATGGTGATAGAGGATTTTTGTGGCTCTAACTTACCACAAAAGGAAAATGGTTGCATTGACACTGAAAATCATCAGAAAATTTCTGAACAGAGGATGGTGATAGAGGATTTAATTAAAGAACCTAATGCAAAGTTGCTGTTGCAGTTTTGTGAATCATGCATAGGTAGGTAATCAATTGGATTCTCCGATACCAAGTGTAAGGAAACCATTTTTTAAATGTCAGCAAATAAATATATGACATGTGCATGACATGAATCGTAACACTGAGCCTAAACTAATTTCAATTACCGATATGACATGCTCATTATAATGAGAGATCTAAAATGGAAACGAAAGTTGATAAATACGTCACACTGTCTTCTTACAACTTACTCAAGTAAACTGAAATTACAAAATATCTAACCATAATAATAGTTTTTATTGTTTTGCCTCTTGGTAAAATCAACCTTGCTACCTAAAATTAAAATAGTAGCTAATATTGAATTACCTACTAGAAGATACCGAGATACCTTAAGCGTCCTGAAAGTGAAATAGTCGAACCTCTCATCTCTCTCTCTAACGAAAAAAATCGTCAAAACGTTTTGTGTTTGCCATATGTATGTACAAATACAAATCTGTTATTGTCAATGTCAAAATGAATCGGGAGAGATCCACACGCAAAAAATGTTATTATTTTCCTTGAAACATCTGCTGTTTTATTCTTACAATCCACAATGTAATCCCGTGCAAAATAGTATACAATCTACAAGAAATACAATATAATATACAGCGTGCACTGCGTATTATATAAAGCAATATCACCCATCATCATTATGAGTATTTTATCCTATAAGCAGTAGCTTTTTCCTTAATAAATGCAAACCTGTAAGCAAAAATCCAAAGTGTTTTGCCTATATTTTATTCCATGTAGGTACTCTGTGCACATCAACATACACAAAACAACAACAACAACAACACACACACGCATCAAATGAATTCACGAAAATCCTGACAGTGAAATACAATGCGCAATCCTGAATGCAAGAGAGTCATTATAAACACAAAAAAATTCTTAGAAGATGCTAGTAGTGTTAACGTTAGAAAGGAGCAGCCTGAAGGAAAAATGAAGAATAAAAGTAAATGGTTCTTCGTAAAACGTATCATTATCTGCATTACTCCATTATTCCATGATCCAGCAGTATTTTCCATCAGCATCTTCCATCATAATACATGTATGTTAAGCTCTCTCACTCAGATTCAAACAACAACGCATACTTTTTTTAAATAGAATACACATACTTCGATGATAAGACCATGCTCGTGTTGTATAATAATATTAATGATACAAAAAAATCATCATGATGATGAGTGAGAGATGAGAGAGTATAAAGATGAAAAGCATGCATTACTACTACTATGTAACGCTAACGCTGTTTTACGTACAGCAGCAGCAGCAACAACAACACAACACACGCACTTACTACTTTTTCTTATGTTTACGCAGCCACACGGAATACGTACATAATTAAGTCTACATGCACAAGAAGAATAGTCGCTTGCTGAATGATGCTAGTTTTGGTTTTGTTGGTGTGCATCTTTTTTTATGAGAGGTAATAATAATGAGGAGCAGCGAATATTATTGTTACCCTCTCTACCCGTTGTACACACACACAAACACACAATACTGTGTTTTGGTAAAATTGCTCGACGAGGACCCTCTGGATTCATTTTCGTGGATGCTCATATTATTATTATTACATTTTTTCCTTGTTATTATCGCATTTGCAAACACCATTCTACTATTTGTATAGAAAATATTTATCCCAAGAAATCTTACTTTTGCGCTTATCTCCTCTTCTCATATTGCAACAGCAGCAATGCAAACGCAACGCTGTATCTGTATCCGCTTGTTGTTGTTTTCTTTCATTTGTACATCAATCTTGCTATAATTCTCACAAAGACGATCTCTGTACATTTCTCACCTCACCTTCACATCAAATCACAACAAAAACAATACACCACCTAGTTTTTTATATTTGTTTTCCTTACTCAATTTTCAACCTTCTTGTTATATTTTTACTGTACAATCTCGTCATTGAGATTGCCACATCTGAAACCGATTGATTTTATTTTGACAAGTTTTTTTCGACCTCCTCAAAATAATTGAGGATGATTCTCTAGGATGTGATTCTCTATGAAATAATAATTAATATTTCCTTGCAACTTTTTTTTCTCTTCCGCTCAATTCACCATTGTCAAATCAATGACAATTGCTTATATTGCATTGTAATGTTATAGTAGATTGAATGATGACACTGTAAACTGCCAAGTTTATGATGATGGGAAATGATATAACACTTTTGTCAACACCACTGTTACACTCAAAATGTAAAATAATAATCGCAACAATTACTAATACTCGTGACAACCCAATCACGAGACGAAATTCTTTAACTTAACCTCTCCAACACACAGACAAACAATTGACACAAATGTGATGACATATTTTCATATTGACACATTTTAACTTTCCAACTAATTCAATCAAATGTACTCACACATGTCGTACACACTAATGTACAGTAGTATGATGATGATCCGATTGATCCATGTAAACAAGAATATTTTTTAACTGATTATCCATGTAAAATCTTACACGCTAAAATATTTGTAATGATGTTATATATATATTTTGTTGTTACACACATTAGTTTGTGAATAAGGGACAGTAATATTTTGTAAATATAGTTGAAGTAATTTTAGTTGGTAAAACAATTGCATATTATATTAATAATAATAATAATATTGTAGCTTGCGTACAAGGAAAGTCCAAATAACACAAACACCGACTCCAACGACGCTGACGGACTCTCTCTTTTTCTGTATTTTGTGTGACTGACTGCCTGGCTGGTATCCGAAACTTCTTTTACACATCAGGGACACACATAATATTAGTTTGTTAGTGTAATAATGTGTTGGGGAAAATATTTTTGAGATGTTTCTTCTTCCAATATAGCGTATAGTTCACTACCACCATATCAGCACCACCACTCTCTACAGTAATAATAATGCCATTGTAGCAGAGAGAAAAATAGTAGTCGTAGTAGTAGTATGGAAAAGAAGGATTTGATCAGTCAAACAAAATCTCTCCCTTCTTTTGCTGCTCCTCTTTTGAAACATGTATGTATGGTGGTAGTAGTAGAAGTGTGCAAAATACAGTGTTATTGCAGCAATAGCGTAATATGCAGGAGAGTGGGAACATTACATGTAAACTACACATAATCATAAAAAAGGAGAAGCGTGTGTTGTTTTGTTACGCTTTACATTTACTTACTCTTACTACGACTTCTACTACTCCTTACTACTACTGTTACTACCTCCAACAACCTACGCACGAACAAAACTTGCTCATCGTCATTATCACGGCACTGTAGGCTTTCTTTCTAGTAAAGAATTTATTGTAGCAGCAGCAACAGCAGCAGCAGAATGGATATTATTATGGAGGGATCCATAACACCACATCGTTTTGATCCACGCTGTGTATTCTCTCTATAAAATTGTTCCTGCTCCTTCTTTACAACACTGCCTCCTCTCTTCCTCTCTCGACGATCCGCACATCTTGACGATTTGCAGCAGCAGCAGCGTTTATAACATTTGCTTGCGAGCAAAAGTAAAATAGGTAGGTACAATGTAGGTAGGTATCGTCATCGCAGAACAAGCAATGATGATGACATGTGTACAAGTTACTGTCGGTGGTCGGTAAGTCGACTCGGTATACGCTTGTAAAAAACTAGTAAAGAGTGGAGTGAGTGCACGTAATATTCCATGCATTCCTGTTCTTACTTTTATCGTCATCATCATCATCGTGAAAAAGCATGTGATGTGTGTGGAAATGTGTACTGCTGCTCACTATTCACTACTAGTAGTAAATACAAGTCGTCGTAGTAAGCTCACCCTCGATCATTCAAAACATTTTGGAAGGAGAGAGCAAAAAGAATGGACGGATAAAAATTGAGCGAGCTTTTGAGTTAGAGAGAAGAGAGAATATTTATAAGCTAAGACTTCTTCTGTGAGGGAGCGTTGTGATAAAATTGTATGCTGCAATACCTACACATTATTGGGTATTAATGAACCTTGCTTGGTGTAAAAAATTCTGGTGGATATACTGGCGTGTCTGTCCGTCTTGAAAATTTCGCTTTACCCCATACATCAATTTGACAAAAAAATCCAGTACAGAAATTTTTTTTGAGGTAACAGTCTAAAAGTGAACGACATTTTTATCATTTAAAACTCTTAATCACTAGGATTCAATGTTTTATAAAAAAAATCTTTTGATAAATTTGCATCTAAATTGTCCTCGGCTCCTTCTTTTATCCGTGTTTTACGCTATNTTGATAAATTTGCATCTAAATTGTCCTCGGCTCCTTCTTTTATCCGTGTTTTACGCTATTGGCTTTTTAAGAAAAGGTTTTCTGTTTTCGTTGATGTATACTATACGCTATTTTGTATGAATATAATACCTATATATTTACGGTATGCTGGGATGTATGGGTATACACTAAAATGGCACGGTATGCTGGCAAACAGCTTAAAGAAGTGAACACACCAGCTCAAGTTTTTCGTATGTATCCGTGTTCAACCGAATTCTCCCTTTTACCCTTGCTTACACAATTACAGCTGCCTTATCATTATTATTTCTGCCAGAATTTTCTCGTGAAATGCATACTACTACGACGACTACTCTTGTGTACTGGATAGCGAGTAACATTCACCAATTTCGTGTTCTTCTGCGTACCAGCAGCAGCATTGTACCCCCCTTTTTGCTAATAATATTTATAATACTTTTTACATGCATATTTTACTTTATAAACGATACAAGTAGTATACCTTTTAGAAAAGACACAATAAAAACATCATGTTCTTTTTTTCATTTCAAGCAAAAATAAAAGTGATAAAGAGAGAGAGGGTTGAATTTTTTGATATACAGATGGTGGATTAAGCGCATTGCATAATGTGTGTATAATTTGGCATTATATTATTATGCTGGTACAGGGTTTATAGGGAATATAATGCTTTATACTCTTGTTTCATTTTTATATATCTATTCTGTTTTATACGCATGCAAATATTTGGGTTTTTTGCCGTAAAACAAGCCAAATACAACAGTCAGAGGAGCCACAGAGAACTTGCTTGGCATATGTTTGCAGGCAAATGAATTATATGATTGAAACGTAGGATTATAATTCTTTTTAGAACTATTGAAGAAAATAATGCATGATTCACCTTTACAACAACCTTTTTACAACACTGTCATGATAATATTATATCATCAATAAGCAGTCCAAAATTAGAATAAGAGGGGATTTCTAAATTTTGGGGTTTTGACAAAATGATATTTTGCAAAAAAATACAACTTCATTTCCGAAATGTATTCTTAGTATTTGCAAGGCTGCTTTGAATTTCCAACAGTAATTTTTATAATTCCTTTCGAAAACTGTTCAAATGATTTAAAAATTCGTTACAACATACAAACAAATGAAACAATACGTCAACAAAGAATATATTATCAGCACACACAAAAATTGACATTGTAAAAAGTTGATACAAAACAAGCAAATTTTTTCTTTGTACATCTGTTTTTGTAGTACTATAACTAAGTATCATTATTATATTTTCAACACTCCCAAATATACTTGTACTTTCGCTTCGCATCCTTTGTCCTTAAGAGTTTGACATTGAATTATTCCTTGAATTGGTTTGACTCACAATATTAGCATTACTGCGAGTTTTTATTTCCGTGTTGAGCTGCTAAAATATAAAATAACCTAAACATTGCGAATCATCAGGAATAAACTTACTTGTATACTTTTTCAGTATAACTTTATTTCTACAATTAGTATCATATTTTTTGGAAAAAAAATGTTTTTAAAAGAAAAATGAATTTCTAGCTTTAAAACTTGATATTTGAATGTCGCATTCTATTCAATAACATTTAATTCAATGATAGTAAAGCCAGATGATGGCAAAGTTAAAATGACGTTAGAGTCACAACACGCAATAAAATACAAGACATTTATAACTATTTATAACTGCTTTAATTTGGTTTGACGCACGTAAGTAGCACACACGCTTCATTCTCCATCCTCGTGTAGTGGGTGTACGTGTATAGTAAAACGGATAAAAAAAGTAATGCGTAGTTGGTGAATTCGATCGAAGGAAGGAGACCTTGAAATAGGGAACGCTGTTCGTAGAATGTATATTTGTATAAATAGGTAAGCACTTCTTTTTGAGGCATGTTGTACCTTTCGGTAAAATAGGTAGGCTTGCATATTGTTGTTCAACTTTGAGCTTAATATTCCCATGTGCTTATATTTGATGCATTATATTGCGTAGTAGCACTGTGTATGGTACATGCTTGTCAATACTGTCGTGTTTGTTGACACACACAAATACACAATGTAGCATAATGTACGTAACGTAACCCAATTCGGTTTTCACAAGGCACAACCAGCATTAAATACACATGCTCCAATTTTCTACCAGAGTTTTTTCATTTCCTTTTCTCCGCTCTGCTCTATCCAGTCCTAGCGAAAAAAGATTGCACACGGTTATTTATCCCATGTTGATTGACAATGATGACATAAAGTTACAAGGGAATTTTAGGGATGGTTATTTTATTCCTGTTCAAGGAGCACAACGGAGGTGACATCAAGAAATTGTTACATGTCTTCATGTCACTTTTTTTAATATTTAAAGACCTTCTCTCCCTGAGAACCACAATGTGCAAAATTTGTTTTCTCTAGAAAGTGTTAGCAAAAGGTTTTTCTAGTTCAAAGATTATTATTAGTATATTTGTCATCATTATAAGCGTACTGTTTTCATACCCCTGCCACTAATTAAGGCATTAAACTGAAATGGACATTTATTACCACAACATACATACCAGATAAGATGCACGAAACATTTTGTATTTTTTAACCTCCTGGAACATACATTCATTCAATGTACACGTAGGCAAATACTCCTGTTGTACGTATGTACGTAAGTAAGT